>OX459112.1:27079692-27378692 GCA_949775065.1 Brachyopa scutellaris
ACACAATCTTTCAAACTTGAAAAATAGGAACAGAAAATGGTTATGCCGCATTTTTTTTATAATTTTTTTAAATGTTATATATATACAATTCATTTGTATAGTCATGTTAAAGTCATTAAACCGAATTTACACCGACATCATCTATGTACACATTCGGCAGATACAATTTTGACATTTTTTATTCTTGCTGTGATTTTCGATGCGTATTTCTTTATCACTTGCAAAACTATCCCATACTATCCCAGATGAGAAGAAACTCAGACGGTCCAACTGGGTTTAAGTACTTTAAAAAAAAAGGAAACTCATGTCACACGGTCCATTATAGGAAGTGGAGTTATTGTGTGGGCATTCTGGGAGAATGTACCAGGAAGTGTTGGCGAAATATGTATATTCTTCCTTTTAATAACGCGGTTTGAGGAGGAAAATGTCATTTTCAACAAGACAACGCTACCATCCATTAGATTAGTTTGATTATCGCAACCTCGTTTGGGCCTAAAGTCCTGTCCTCAGGTTCGCACATGTTAAAAAAACGAGCTTAATCTTTGGCCTCATGGTAAGGTAGATGTATTGTTACTAAGCAATTACAGTGGCATAGGATAAGCCCCATTGTTTTTTCGTCTTTGTTGCATATTCGACAAGTATTGTCTTGAGCTATTTTCATTGCCATCGCCATTCCTACTGTCTTTTTACTCTACAGCTTCTCGTCAGGACTCCGATTGCCATCCATGCATAAAACCGACTTGGGGACCCCGGCAAGGGTGGTTTTTGATCAAAATCTGGAACAGGAAAAACATTTTAATCATGGCATAAAATATAGGAAAGCATAATAAACCATTCTATTTCCAGTCTACCACAAAGATTGTGAACAATCATAACAAATAAAAGAGACAGCATCTCATAGTTAATCAATTTTCACTAATCATTCAGGTAGAAAGAAGATTAAAGCAATGCTTTAGGACAAAACCGCTCACAAGCATTGGACAATTTTTAAAAATGTATGTAAAGGTATACTTTTTCCCAGCACTGTACAGATGGACATACATACATACATATTATGTATATCTGTGGCAAAAAGGCAACACAGCATAAGTCGTTTTTTACAAGTTGAACGATTTGATGTTGGCTTAGAAAAAAACCAAACATCGTATAAGAAAGTTGTGAATACAGAAATAAAGATGAGAAAAAAAATATTTTTCGACAATTACTTATGGTTGCGTTAGTTTCATTAACTATTGGAGCATAAGAACATATGTCAACAATGTCTTTATTTATGCTGTTTTTCCATTATGCATTATATGGGAAAATTAATAATGTTGTTTTTTGCTGGTCTATAACTCAGCAACCAGTAGAGATAAAAATAAGAAAAAAATATGGCAAATAAAATCTAATATGCGCATCCGTTGGTGTAAAAAACTCATTTTCGACATAAGTCGACTTATGTTGTTTTTCCTTTTGGCTACAGGTATGTATCTGTATACAATAAAAAATTAATTGAAATCGTACCAAATGTGATATTTTTAGTTTAAATTCTTTTAGTTTGTCCTGCGCACAACGCACTCTACTTAGCAAATATTGATCATCTGAGTCGAGTGCTTTTTACATAAAAGTGAAAAACTCATTGACCCACAGTACTGTAAAGAGCACGTAGGAGCAACCAATTTTTGTTGCATTGCCTTAAGGAATACTTAAACTAACTTATAAACTTCAATTCATTGCAGAATAACAGGGTATACTAAAACAAAATCATTAAAACTTGAAAAATAACTTAAAAAAATATTATGTTTTGATACAATAGTTCTAAGCCAGAATTGGAACAAAAAACACCGCCTAATATTTCCAAAATTCAATTGAAATTGGAAATACATAGGTACCTGAAGCAGAATTCTCCATTTAAATTGTTTTAATTTTCTATCACAACACTTCAATATCACTTATTTACAAAGTAGCACGCATTAAATTAAAAATGCAGTAGATCAAATGTTAACTTTGAACGCATTTTATAACAACACACGATCTACAAAAAAAAAAAAAAAAACAAGTACAGCATAAGGACCCATGTGTATTTAGCACCCGCTATACCAAGTTTTTAGTTGTCAATTTTACTTTTCAGAAAATCGACTTTTGACCAGGTTTTTGATCAAAATACCGCGTCGTTGCGTACTTTTGTACTAAATATTTCCATTTGAAAATATACCCATATGGAAATACGGAACCATTACAAGTTCGCTCTTACTCTAAAACGATAAAAACATCAAGAACCGAACTACCTATAAACGTGATATTTGGCACACTTATTTGCAGCTAAAAAGCATTATTTTATGTGCAAAACATCATCAGCCTTATTTTGAGATTCGTTTTCATTCGAAAGTGAGAAAAAGTCGAATGGTGGGTATTTTGATATTCGAAGGAATAGAGAGCTTATTTTACGAAACGAAAGTTCATTCATCATCTCTATTTTGAAATTCTATTCCTTCGAAATAACCGTCATTAGGGGAGAGTAGTGTACCTCGGACCGGTTTTCAGAAAATCAGCGTTTACTCCTCACCATATTATCTATTCATATAGTTGAAGACGCGAAACTATAACCAATTTATTACTCTTTCTAAAATATTTAATATTTCAAAAATGTTGTCAATTTATCCCCGGAGCTAAATAAGTGGTCTTGGTTTTCTTAGTCCAAGGTACACTATGTAAGTGTACCTTGGACCACACCATAGTGTACCTCAGACCATACACACTAAATTGCAAATTTTATCGACAACAGTAACATTAGGTCTAATTTTTATAGCTAAAAAAATATATAAAAATATCTTAACTGACAACTTAATACAAAAAGCAAAGAAATTTTGCAATAAATGCTGAAAAAGTTTAAAGCAAAGTTATTTTCCTTGGAAGCACATATGATAGTCCGACTATTGGTCAAAACATCCTTTACAGTCTCCTCCAGTGAAGTTTTATCGACCTGAGGTCTTTTTAAACCTGATATAGGTGAACTACATTCAAATACCGAGAAATCCAAAAGGATTACAGATTACAGTATGAATCAATGTGTTAGTTGGACCGGTCCATGGTACACCAAAAGTATTGGACCAAGGTACACCATGTGCACTTTATTTATTTTAGTAAGTGTAACTTTGTTTCATTTTAGTAACTTGAATTAACCTGACTTCAACTGAATAGATGAGTCAGTAATTTGTTTTTAAAATTATCCGGAGCTTACTTTCACTCCAAATTTTTCCACAACATGCTTTACAAATATACATAAAATTTTACTTTTGGGGGTAAAAAACATTCCTTGCAAATTACTCACTAGGCTAACACGACACAGTGCCAGTTTCAAACTGAGTCAATGTGTTACGAAATGGCACACAATTCGTAGAGGAACTTTTATCAAAAGAACATAGATATACTAGAAAAATGCCGCTCGGACCGAGGTACACTTGGTCCAAGGTACACTACTCTCCCCTATTCATACTTTGCAATTTTGAATTTAAGTTTATTTCATGACATCTTTCGTTAATGAACCTTATTCCTACGAATGTCAAAATACGAAAAAAAAAAAAAACATTCGAAGGAATATACACAATCGAACGAATTGACTATTCATTCGTTTCTCAAAATAATTCTGCATATCTTAATTAAAAGTGTTTACATATGGGTCCCATTTTTAACTTCGGAGTAAACTTTTTTCCAAAACAACACTTCTTCAAAACGATCACCAAAAATACCTCTTCTGTCCTCAGTCTTAAATATGTAGTAAACAGTTTGAAATTCCCTGTTGTAGTACGCTACCTAATTTTCTCTCTTCTGCTAACTTATAAATTTATAGAGAATGTGTGTGTATCTCTCTTTTAAGAGAAACACCACCAAACCTACTCGTATAAACAAAATACAAAATATTCCAGATACTAAACACGATCGCAACTTATTCACTTGCTTTGCACTCCGGTGTCAGTATACATTTGCCCGCGACGTGCACCTGTGGGATTTCGAATTCGACGACGAACTATTCGTTGTATCTATCCGCTTTTTTCCCCTTCGGTCTGTTTAAAAATGTTAATTATCTTTCCCTGCGAATTCTATTACATTAAAGTGAATTTTAATCATTAGAAAAATAATAATAAAATAAAACAAGTGCAGTGACTGTGTTGTTATTGTTGTTTTCTCCTCCCGCTACTGCAGCGGTCGTGTGTTGTGTGTCTCTCAATAAATCGTATGTTGAAATAATAATCGTGTGCACGATTATTTTGTGTGTTAATTTAGCTGCAGATATACAATTTGTATATCTGCATTCGAATCAACTGTGAAATATCATAAATAAGAAAAAAATAGCTGAAGTTGGACTGGATAAACATACATAATTAAAAAATAAAAAAAAAATTCAAATTCCAGATTCTTAGTCGATTTCCGCTCTGCCTGACATGTTTCACAAAATTGCCTGGTTGTGCACTGTGCAGCCTTTATCTCGTTAAATACCTGCGCCCAGCGCAATTATCTTCACCACCGCATTGATACTGTTCTAAATGATTACTTACATATATGTACAGATGCCTATATACCAGCAG
Organism: Brachyopa scutellaris; assembly: GCA_949775065.1. Lineage (NCBI taxonomy): Eukaryota > Metazoa > Arthropoda > Insecta > Diptera > Syrphidae > Brachyopa > Brachyopa scutellaris. Next base: position 27,084,258 of record OX459112.1, read on the forward strand.
TCAATAAATATATGTATATACATACATATGTTTAACAATGCTGCTGTCATGAGAGCGTAGAGTCAAGGTTTTTTGGGGTAGAGATACCTAATTTGTGAAAAACAAAAAAGATTCAACCAAATAGATACAAAAAACAAAATCGTTGATGAAAATGTGAAAAGGAAATCACGTAATTACATTGGACTTTTTAACCGTGTTTAAAACGAAAATTACTAGTTATTTTAGCTCTGTGCTTTATTTATAATTTTGTCAGCAGTTGTGATCATCTCCAGTGAAGTGTTAGTACATTCACGTGGAAATTGTAAACACAAATATTTGACCACTCAAATGACAGTGGTCTTTGGATTGTCACCTGTTTAACTACCTGCTGATACTTTTATTCATCATCATGTTTCCTGCAAAAAGGACATACTGTGCGTCATTCTGTCCCAGATTAATCCAGATTGTTCGGGGAATGTATGGGAATTTCCTTTTTCAAATTCTCAAAATGCAATGTTATGACGGGAAGGTATTTGAGTATATCTCTTTGTGTTTATTTGCTTAAAAAGATGACACCGTTTCCATTCCACAAGTAGTTTTTTTTTTTTTTATATTTTGGTTGTGTCGTCAATTCCTTTTTTTTTTATTTTCACATAGCGTGGAAAACGATTGTATTTTTTATTCGAGTATACGAGTATGTACAATTAGCACTCTGCTAAGTTTACCTAGTTTTATAGTCTGGAATTGTGTCGCAATATAAAAAAAAAAAATATTATACTTAAATAGGTGCTCAACTGCTCATCTAGATTTTAAGATTCTTGGTAAAAAAAATATAACAACAGTGACACATTTATGGCTTGAATCTGGGTGAAATGTCGTAATTTATTTTAATTTCTGCCCGGCGCGGCACTCAAATATTAGTTTATTTGGGAGAATCAACAGACAATGCGTCTTTACGAGTATACGAGTACATACGTATGTATGTATGTACGTACATACGTTGGCTTAAGTGCAATGAGTGTGTATTAAATTATGTAAGAATTTAGAAGGCAAGTTTCGGTGTTCTTAGGAATAAGAAGATAACAAAAGTTAAATTGATAGGCATGTTGAATTTTTAGAATGTAAATGAAGGTAATTTCGATATGTTTTGTTTAAGTTATCCGTTTCATTTGGAGCTTGGTGCTGGCATTCAAATGTATTTTATATTAAAACGTAGAATTGTATAAGGACAGAATTTTTGTATTAAAGCACACCAGAGGCGTCTTGTGAACTTCCCTGCTACGTGTACTTTTAAAAAAAAGTCTACGTACTGAAGCTTTGCTATAACATCATGAGCTATACCGTTCTTATTGATTCTCATAGTTTTAAGTAATTAAAATGTTGTCAATTGGATGAAATCTTAGCAATATTATGCATAAAATTGTTTCTTTTGTTTTTCAACAACAGCTGAAGTCAGCTATTTAGTACGCACAAATAGTAAATGAACAACTTCACCACGCCAGCAAGTGGTTGATAATCACAGCCATGAGTAGGAATAATTTTGTTCTATGTACTAAGAATTTGTTACACAAGAATATGTAGTCTAAAGAAACTATAAGACAATTTAAGATCGTACTAGAATTATAGCTGAACTAAGATAAGAGAGAATTATTGTTGTCTTTTTGTTTTAAGTCAAATCATATGTTGACTCAATCAGCACACTCAAAAACGATTCAGTTCTGAGTCGATAGCTCTATAAATGATAACGAACTCGATTGAGTTAATTGAACTACGTTTTCACTAAAAACAAAACAAAAGTTTAATGGTAAAGTTTCCGTGCAACTTTCATCACGACCAAAACTTTCTTCACTTCAAAACATCATAGTCAACGACTATGTTGTAGCACTTAACCATAAATAATGATGTCTGATGTACTCGTAACTTGTATGCGTTACTGTTTGTTACTCTCTAACTAATCAACAACCTCCCGAATAAGGTAATATTTTCTATGTAGACAGTGATCGCTAAATTGACACGCATATGAGAGAAGTAAATACTAACTATCACAATATACATATGTACATATTGTGTACATGCATATATACTCGTAGCTCATTGCACATTGGTAAGCATTTATTGCAGTTGAAGTATCAATCCATATTTGACATCTGCAGATCATTTTAGAAACGCAATAATAGTCTATCCACACATACCTTCATTCATACATAAACTAACTAGTAACTATAAGTGTTCAGGTGTTCATAAAACATCGTGCGTCGCAGCGTACTATCCGCAAAATAAATATTTGCTACACTTGTTTATATTCGCATTGAAATAGAATACTCGTACTTGTACTTTATATAGCATTTCTATTTCCTCCCCTATCTATTGCGTGAATGTGATTCTCTTGTTATATCTTTTATTGCAGACGTAGGAAATGATTTTGCTATTCATTTTTGTGATGCTGCAATAAATTTTGTCAACAATGACTCATTTGTTTTCTTTACCACGTGTGATAAATACGTTTGTCGTATTCAACTAACTTTGTTGATATCTAATACAGAATAATATTTGTGCTAGAATACCTTTTGGCTGAGAGTACTATTATTGAAGGTATGACAACACTTAATCTGTTCCCGGTCAACACACATACTCCTACTCATTTTACCGCCGAATCTAGTACTCTTCTCGATGTATTTTTTGTTAGCGATCGCAGTGATATTCTTTTTTATGACCAGCTATCTGCACCAGCTTTTTCTAAACATGACCTCTTATTTTTAACCTTTGACTTCTTAGTAAGTTGTTCTGCCCTGAACTACGAATATAGAGATTTTAACTGCATTGACATTCATCAGCTGGAGTTTGACGCTCGTAATACTGAATGGGATCGAGTGTTCATCATGTCCTCGCCACGTGACCAAATAGACTTTCTTAACCGTAATATCCGTGCCCTTTTTGACAATCATGTACCAATCAAAGTGAAACGTATAAATAATGGTCAATGTCCCTGGTTCACCGCTGAAATTCGGCTACTTATAGAACAGCGAAATCGGGCCTACAATGAGTGGAAGCGCTACAGGTTGAATACGCAGTTACAACTTTTTCGATCCTTGCGTAATCAGGTAGTCGGGAAAATAAGAACTGCTAAACGAAATTTTTATGAAAACAAACTAAATCCATTAATGAAGGGTCGACAGCTTTGGAAAAATCTGCGAGAAATTGGAATTGGAAATAACAAAAATAATTAAAATGTAGATGAAAATCTAGATATAAACCTTCTGAATAAGAATTTTGTTTCACTTCCTTTTCCTGCTCTTAATGTCGGTTCGTCAAATCAGTTTGTCTCTCGTGAATTCAGTTCGTTAGTTGGTGCTTTTGAATTCGTTTGTGTTGATAACACAGAAATTGTCGCTTGTTTGTTATCCGTTAAATCTAATGCTGTTGGTTTTGACGAAATACATCCCAAGTTTGTCAAAATAATTCTCCCAGTCATTCTTCCTTTTCTAGTGCATGTCTTCAATTTGATTATTACCACTGCTATTTACCCCGAACAATGGAAATCTGCAAAGGTTATACCGATTCCAAAAAGTCCTAATAGCAAAGATTATCGGCCGATCTCTATACTTCCGTATTTGTCTAAAGTCTTCGAGAGGGTACTGCAAAGACAAATAAATTCTCACATTCTCTCGAACAACTTGCTTACTCCAATGCAATCTGGATTTAGAAAAAATCATAGTTGCATGACAGCGATTATTAAAGTTGTGGATGATATTAGGGAATCACTGGATGATGATAAATTGACTTTTTTAGTACTTCTCGACTTTTCGAAAGCCTTTGATACTGTTGATCACACTAATTTGTGCAAAAAATTATCAACGTTATTTGGTTTCTCAAATTCAGCAGTTACCCTTATGTCTTCATATCGTCAGTCTCGAAAACAGGCTGTCTCAGTGGGGCATCATTCGTCCGACTTTCTTTATAATAGTAGAGGGGTCCCACAGGGGTCGATTCTTGGACCTCTCCTTTTCGCACTTTATGTAAATGAAATTCCCACAGTAATATCATCAACATCATCAGTCCATATGTATGCTGACGACGTCCAGCTGTATCAAAGTTGCCGTCTTGGTATGATAGAAAACTGCGCAAACTCTATCAATATTGATCTTGAGAGGATATCCACCTGGTCAGAGAAGAATGGACTCTTTCTTAACCCCCTTAAATCGAAATGTGTTGTTATTAGTAAAAAGTCATTAGATCTCTCCTACTTTCCCGATGTAATGCTTAGCGGTTCCAAAATCGAATATGTCGACACTGCCAGAAATTTGGGAATGGTTTTCAATAGGAAATTGACATGGGACACTCACATCAATGCGACTGTTGGCAAAGTGTATGGTATGTTACGCCAGCTGTGGATGTCACATTATTACACTCCCCTGAAAACACGTATGTTGCTAGCAAACACACTAATTACTCCTATCCTCACTTACGGTTGCGAAATTTTTTGTAATTGTGACGCTAATAGCAGAAGAAAGCTTAATGTCGCATTTAACAACACCGCGCGTTACGTTTTCAACCTGAAACGCTTTGATCGAATCTCTAGCTACTCGAAATTACTTTATAACATGTCTCTCGACCATCTACTTCGCTACAGATCTCTTGTTTTGCTATCTAATGTGATTCAAACGAATCAGCCTAGTTATCTCTTTAACAAGCTGAGTTTTAGTGCGTCAAACAGATCCTTTCAACTTATGCATCCACGATTATCTTGCCTTACATCCGAGCGACAGTTTTTTGTAAACCGTTTCCATTTATGGAACTCCTTGCCACGGCATGTTCGAAGGTCAGGCGGCACAGGGCGGTTCCGGAATGAGCTTAAGTCTTTTTTCCTTAACTTCGACTAGTAGACTTCTATCAAACTGAAATGGAGATGTATGATTAAGCTTTACTGTAAAATTCTTTCCTTCCTTTATTTAATTATTATTATTATCTTTTATTCTTTTTTTTTTCCCATTTCTTTCTTTCTTTAATGCGTGTATTCTGTGGCTTGTTTCAAAATTATAATTTAAATTGTTAAATTCACTATTTTATAAGATAATTTTGTCTTAAAGTGTAAGTTTTCAAGAAATAAATAAATCTAAATCTAAATCTATATATAATCCACATCAAATTATACGGGGCCCTTCTTGTTGATTCTCACAATGTTGTGTTATTGACACTTTGAACTTTACCCTCATTCGCTTTCATTTTGAAAATACATAGTTTGGACATACTTTCTTTGAAAAAAAAAATATCCAGGTCGAAACATTATTCATCCAACAACCATATCTGTGAAACACTACCTTTCACGCCATAACTAAACAAAAATACGAAAAAAAATCGAAACTACAAATTTGTCAGAACAATCAGCGTGGGACATTTTCTCTTTTCGATAAAAAAAAGTTCCCTATTAATCGATTACAAAAATATTTCAGAGTTTGCCAATAAATTTCGCATCAAAATTTTTTATACTTGATGCATTCGAAAAAAATGCATGTGCGATCACTGGTAGGTACCAACAGCAGTGGCGGTATCGTTTCGGTAAAAGTTGTTCAGTAAGCGAATTAAAAAGAAAAAAAGAAAACTCTTTCATATGTATTTAATTTCCTTCCCTGTTTCATGCACTATTATGTGTGTGATTTCATGTTCAGCCTTCTCAGATACATTCAGTTCTACCGAAAGCTTTGCCCCGCGAACACGCTTGTTCATCGCTTAAGAATTTTAATTACCGCAATATTGTTTACCGACATTTATTACATATTTTATTTTATTTTAATTATTTTATTATTATTAATTAATAATTCCTTGCAATGGTTGATAGTTGTGGAGAGTGCAATTCTGGCATTTTGTCTGGCGATTTCGTGAGCTGCGGTGGGATTTGCTCCAGGAAGTTCCACATACATTGTGTGAAGCTTTCAGAAACGGCCCTCCAGCTCATGAAGTCCAATGAAGGGCTTTGCTTCAAGTGCATTATTTGCAATAAAATGCCATTGTTGGGATTAATTTCTAAGCTCAGTGCATTAACGAATGAACTGAGTTTAATGAAATCCGAAATTCGCGAATTGAAACATAATTCCACGCAGAAAACCAGTGCCGCGGAGTTACCGTCGGTTGAAAATTGTGTTTTTGTTGACACCGGTTTGCCAAAAATTGTTGCCTCCACTTGTAATAGTGCGGAGCCGCCGGCGTCGCAGGCTTTTGATACCGAAAATGCCTCCGTAGGCATGGAAACATTTTGCAAAGTGTCGCGTAAAAAATCGCGGAAAAATAAAAAACGTGCAAAAAAGAACTCGCCAATAATTGGCGAGGATACTTCTGCACTTAATTTAGTTGCTACTCCTCTAATGGAACTGCATGCTGCCGGTTTTAACGTGAGTACGTCGGAAAATGCACTGGTGGATTATGTTTCTAGTAAAATGAACGTATCGAGCGATAGTATTTCTTGTTTTAAGTTAGTTAAGTCGACCGCTGACTTAACTAAACTGCATTATATTAATTTTAAAATTAAATTACCGACAGAGTTCTACGAGCGCGCATTAAATTCTTCAATTTGGCCGACGGGAATTCGCGTTAAAAAATTCATACCAAAAAACGGAGTTGCTTTGCCCGTCGCAGAAATCAAAACATAAACATTGATCATCTGCGACGGCAAAGCACCTCCGTTGTAAAAGATTATTCCATTTATTACCAAAATATTGGTGGTATGAGAACAAAAACAAAAGAAATTTTCGTTGCTCTCTCTGACCACCAATATGATATTATTGTTTTAACGGAGACATGGCTGCACCCACGCATTTTTTCGGCAGAGATCTTCGATTCAGCGTATGTGGTTTACCGAAATGACCGCTGCCGAACAAGCAGCGAAAGAGGTGGGGGAGTTTTAATAGCTGTCTCATCTCTTTTTCAAAGTAGGCAAATTGCATTGGAGCATCGATCGGTTAATGTTGAACAGATGTGTGTGTGCATTGATTTTATTCATGACGTGCGTTATCAGCTGTTTGTTTTTGTCTCCTACGTTCCTCCAAACAGTGTTGCCAATGTGTATGAAAAACATATTGGTAATATTAGTAGTGTTGTTGCTCGCCTTAAAGCCACTCAATTGCCTTGTGTATTGGGTGACTTTAATATTGGTGATGTAACTTGGAGGAATGTGGATGGTGATAAGAATTTAATGCCATTTAACGTCACCCATGAGTGGGAGCAAATAGTCACCGATGGTCTTCTCTCTTTGGACTTGTTTCAAATAAACTTTATCCGGAATTCTTTAAACAGGATTTTGGATCTAATTTTTGTAAATAATGAAATTAATTTCAAAATTTCTGAGGCCTTGGATCTTATTGATTCCAATAAAATTCATCACAAAGCCTTACTTTTAGAGCTTAATTTTCTTGATTATCCTAAAAGTAATTATATAAATTCCGCGTTATCTTATAATTTTTCTAAAACTAATTTCGTTGCTCTGCAGGATTATTTAAACGGTTTTGATTGGGATGAACTGCTAAAATCCCCTAATCTTAAAGGTAATTATGACATATTTTTAGATAAAATTAATTCTGGTTTTGAATTATATGTACCTAAAACGCGTCATAATAAAAGGTTTAAAATTCCTTGGTCAAATAAAAGATTGGTTAATTTACGTAATGTAAAAAGAAAAGCTTATTCGCGCTACTTATCTGATAAAACTAATTCTAATCGTGAACTTTTTTTGAGATTCAGAAAAGAATATGAGTTTTTAAGTCGATTTTTATACAAGCAATACATCTTGTCAGTTGAGTCGTCGGTAAAACGTAATAGCAAATCTTTTTGGAATTACATTAATTCGAAAAGAAATACCTCAGGTTTACCTAAGGTAATTCAATTCGGAAATGTGAGTTCAACGGATTTGAAAAGCACTTGTGACTTATTTGCTGACTTTTTTGAGTCAGTATACAATGATTCACGGGTGCAATTAAATGATAATCATTACGCTATGATTCCTGATGTTTTGGACATTGGTGTATTGCAATTCTCTGATGATGATGTAATTATCGCGCTTAAAAAGTTAAATTTTAATAGCAACCCAGGCCCTGATGGTATACCCGCGGTAATATTAAAAAAATGTTTATTATCCGTTTTTCATCCTCTTAAAATTATTTTCAACCAGTCACTTGTGTCTGGTGATTTCCTTAATGATTGGAAGTATTCTTTTATAATTCCTATTTTCAAAGGTGGTCTAAGGCAAAAAGTTGAAAACTATCGACCTATATCCAAGCTTTCGGCAATACCCAAATTATTTGAGAGTATTGTTAAGGAAAAACTCTTTTTCGCGGTAAAAGAGATTATTTCAAATAATCAACATGGCTTCGTTCGTGGTAGATCATGTACCACTAACTTAGCTTTGTTATGTAATTATATTTTTGACAGTTTTGAGCAACGTTTACAAGTTGATGTACTCTACACAGACTTCACCAAAGCCTTTGATAGGGTGCATCATACCCTACTTTTAGCCAAACTTGAATCGTTGGGTTTTCATTCCTCAATGCTAAAATGGTTCTTTAATTACTTAACTAATAGAAGGCAAATGGTAAAGGTCGATGGTTGGACTTCCCGTGTAATTAAAGTAACGTCGGGCGTTCCACAAGGTAGTCATTTGGGCCCGTTGCTATTTATTTTATTTATCAATGATGTTCACGAAATATTTAAATTCTGTAAGGTTTTGACATTCGCGGATGATTTAAAATTATTTTCTCGTGTAAATAATATTACTGATTGTATTCGTTTGCAATCAGACATTAATAGATTATCGGAATGGTGTAATCATAATGCCCTGGAACTTAATATTTCAAAATGTAAAATTTTTTCGGCTTATCGAATTGCCATTCCACTTTTTCATAATTATTGTATAAACGATCTTCGACTTCAACGATTGGATGAAGTGAAGGATCTAGGGGTCATGTTTGATAATAAACTAAACTTTATCTTGCATTATGCTTATGCCATTGCCAAGTCTAACTCTTTGTTGGGCTTTCTAAAGCGTAATAGTAAATACTTTCGAGATGTACATAGCCTTAAAGTTATCTACTGCTCGTTAGTCAGACCTTATTTAGAATATTCATCCATCATTTGGAATTCACCATATGCTATTCACGAACTCAGATTGGAAAGAGTTCAAAAAAACTTCACGAGATATGCGGTTCGTAAATTAAATATGTTTGATGTGCTTCCTAATTATGATAGAAGGTGCCAATTAATTGGTTTGCAAACCTTAAGTTTCAGACGCAACGCAACTTCCATCATGTTTATTCGCGATATTATTAATTTTCATATTATTTCACCAGAATTGGTTTTTCTATTAAATATATATGCTCCCCAAAGGTCTCTGCGGGTTAGAAGCTTGTTTTTCCCAGAAAGGCATAGAACCAATTATGGTTATAATGAGCCTATTACAAGGTGCATAAGCACTTACAATGAACTGTGCAATGAAGTTGATTTTTGCTTATCACGAGCAGAATTTAGAAAACGCGTTTTTTCATTGGTTTTTGATTAACTTAATATTTTTTATTTGAAGTAGTCTATAAGATTGAAAATCGGTAGATGATCCTTAGTCGCGCAACAAACAACAGTTGTGTTAAGCGATACTGAGAGTATACACTAGAGAACGTAGTGTTCTGTGTGCTCTGTGATGGAAAAAAAAAAAAAACATTTGTATCTCACAAAATGTACATACTCGCATGTACATATGTATGCTCCCAACTTCAACGAAACTCGTAAGAGCGCACATTATATTAGGAGTACGTACATTTATTTAATTCTACTCGTTTTTTTTTTCTTTGTTATTATTTTTTAATTGAGGAATTGAGTAAATGAATTGCTCCGCACAGCGGTGAAAGTGATAGTGAACTTCAATGACCCCCTACAACGATGATGCTGTTCCTATGTAGCTGTCACTGCTGCTGCTGTCGCTACCACCTCGCTAAAAGAAAAGCAAAATAAATAAAAATCAACAAAAAAAAAACAACACTTTTCTCCCCGACAGTCGCATACTATGTCGTGCTGTTGTTGCTGACTCTTTGAATAATCTGAACACCAATGTTCGTGCCGCTGTCATGTGGTGTTGTAATTTCTGAGCGAAAACTAGTTGACGACGACTTGTCTATAGTCAGTTAGGTGCACGAGGTGCACCTTGTCCAGCAAGTTTTGGGCGTATTGCGAGTTCATATTTATTTAACGAGAAAAAAAAATATATCTTGTTGTTTAAATCAGCGATTTTCCGAGCATACATTTTTATAACTTTTAAAAAACCCATTTTTTTGTGTATCAGCTTTTTGCGAAAGTTCCTGTTTATGTTAATATCACTATGGAAATATTTGCAGCTTCAGCAGGTACTTTAATGCTGTAATAAAATAAGGTTTAAACTATCTTAAGTACTTAAGACGGATTGATGGCAATTTACTTATTGCCAGATAAGACTTACTCGTAATACTTCCTTAGGGGAAATTAAAAAATCGCGAACGTGTACGTTTCGAGTCGAGATCGAAAGTGTTACTGACAGATGGATGTTGGCGTTTATTAACGAAAATCAGAAAGTTCCAAATTTCGTAGTTACAGTGGAGAGCCAACTAACCGGGATGGTCGAGATGGATAATTGAAAAACCCGGATAAATGCATTTTTTTCTGCGAAGCAAAAAAATAATACAAGTCAACAAAAACTTATTTATATTATTTATTTTAAACGAAACAAACATAGATAAAATGCATTTGCAACAATTCATAAGATCACCGGATAATCGGCTCTCCACTGTTGTTAAAATATCTATAAAAACTTTTCTGAACCTATGCTTTATCTTGGGATAACTTACTTACTTACTTTGGTGGCGCTACAGTCCGGGGTGGACCAAGGCCTCTACCAAGAACCCCTCCCAGTTAGCCCGGTCATTAGCTAACTGCCTCCAGTTGCACACTCCAAGTTGCTTGAGGTTTTGTTCTACTTGTGCGCGCCACCTTAGGCTAGGTCGTCCTCTGCTGCATTGACGCTCCGGGCTAGAATCGAAAATTCTCCGAGCCAGAGCGTTGATGTCCATACGCTCTACATGTCCTAGCCATCTCAAACGCCCAATGTGCAGTTTTTTGACCAGGTCGATGTCGCTGTACAGCTCGTACAGTTCGTGGTTGAATCTTCTCCTCCGAAACCCTTCATCGCAATTGGGATCGATATCTTACGGAGGATTTTTCTCTCGAAGCGACCATAAAGCTTTTGATAAAGTACATGCATCAGCTCCATACCTATAGCAAGACTGGGATGATAAAGATCTTAAATGGAGTCTCCTTAGTCGATCGGGTAAGGGCTTTACTACTCAATGGCCTTCTTAGCCCAAAGAAACAGCGATTGGCAGGAGTAATTCTTCGTTTGATTTCCGACGAGATGTCATTTTTTGATGTTATAGCAGAGCCGAGGTAGACAAAATCCTTTACTATCTCAAAGTCATAGCTGTCTATTGTGACGTTCTGTTCAATTCGTCGATGTTAGTTGTTCCTTTTTGTTGACAGCATATACTTTTCTTTGCCCTCGTTTACCGCTAAACTCATTTTAGCTGCTTCCATTTCTATACTCGCGAACGCACCGGTGACAGCTCGCCGTGTTCTATACCAATAATGTCATTATCGTCGGCGTATGTAAGTAGTTGAACGGCGGACTTTTGAAAGATCGTTCCTTGTGTGTTCGCTTTTTAGTATCGAACAATTCTTTCGAGTATGATGTTGAAGAAGTCGCATGACAGCGCGTCACCTCGGTGAGGTCATTACCGAGCGTTCTCCATCGTCATCCTGCACATACAGATGAGTTTGGATGTCAAAACTAGACATGGCTCTATACAGTTGATCTCTCTAGATGCTGTCATAGGTGGCCTTGAAATCGATGAATATAGGTGGTGGGTATCGGTTTGGACTTCTTGGATTTTTTCCAGGATCTGCCTAGGTGTGAAAATTTAGTATATGGTGGACTTTCCTGGCCTGAAACCTCACTGACAGGGGCCAATCAGGTCGTTGACGAAAGGCTTCAGGCGTTCACACAATATGGCAGATAGGACCTTGTAGGCGATGTTGAGGAGACTGATGCCTCTGTGATTGGAGCAGTTGAGGGGTCTCCTTTCTTGTTGATCGGGCAAACGATGCTGAGATTCCATTCATATGGCATACTTTCATCTGACGAAATCTTAGAGATGAGTTGGTGTATACTCACTGCCAAGTCATTTCCAGCTACTTTAAATAGCTCTGCGGATAGACTGTCAGGTCCAGCAGCCTTGTTGGATTTAAGCTTGGGATAACTTACAAAGTTAATATGACAATACTGTAACGCTTTGCAAAAGTGTCAATCCGCATAATACAGTACTCTATATGTTTTTTTTTTTTAAAGGGATACTGACCCGCCAGTTGCGGAGGGCACCGCAACCTAGAAGATCTATTGTACCACTGCTCTATATGTTAACTAATATACGTAGTACTCTCTGTGGTTACTTGTGAAACGCTGTGTGGAAAAAAGAGTCTCTTTGGTTTGAGCTTGAGGTATAGCGTAATAGATCATGTCCTGAAGGCCTATTCTAATGCGCACTTGGGGAAATAAAATAAAATATTTTTTTTAAACGGTTTTATGCATTCTAAGACTCATTTCATTTACAAATGACATTACGTACGTTTCCTCTGTGTGTAACGAATTAAAGTTATAAATTACCGTGTAGAAGGGTCAATATCCCTTAGTAACTTAATAACTTAATAACTTTACCCGTTTCCACTCGTTAGTTTGTATTTTTTTGGCCTCACTTAAAATTTTGAAAATAAAAAATGGCAACTAAAACACCGCAGTTATTTCTTTTAGAAAGAAAAAAATACCAACAAATGAATTGGGTGAAAGAAAGGCTTTAAAACAAATCACACTCAATTTTCATTTAATGGTTGTGATGAGTCAGGAGTTAGCCTCAGCACACGACCGGTCTTTCCCGGAGCAAAGACACACACAAAATACTGTATCGAAACCTACTCGTATGAAAAAGAATGCAAAAAAAAATAAAGACTATCATTATTTTGTTTTCTTTTTAACCAAAATTATCACATTGTATTTTTTTTTTCTTATTTATTGTTATTTTTTTCTCAACTGTTTGCCAAGCGAGGCATCGTCAAAAAGTGAATAACCCAATAGTGTCTGGTGGGTCTTGTCATCGTCATCTTGGTGCCATAATATTATGTATCCAAATGACGATGGCAGATATTCGAACAGCTGCATTTGTGTGTTATTAAATGCAATGCATTAGAGTTCAGCGTTCAATCATTGGGAAATAATCATACATAAAAAAAGACAAGGGTATTCATTGTAAGAGCTTAGCTGAGGTGCACTCGGGAAGCCTATAATGTGACACAAGTTGAGAAATAGCTTCACTTGAGAGGGAGATACACATATACTTAATTGGCTGGTATGCGGATTATGTTAATATCTTAAATGTTATTATCTTTTCATTTAGACATAAATATATTAAATTATTCATGTTCAGAGTTTGTAGATTAAGAGCTAAATTCATTTAAACAAACGACGATGGGAAATGGATAGATGAGGTTTTTTTTTTAATTTGAAACTCGGTCTTATAGGTAGGGCACTGGAACATTTAGAGCAGGTTATAGCTAAGACAATTAAATTTTAACATTAATTTATAAATATGTTTAGTGGGCAGACTATTCACACAATTCAATGTCTTAAGTGGGTGATTAGTTCATTACGACCAGTGTCGTAACAAAAAGGCTAACTTTAACGTGGTCTTACTTACACGCGACTTGTAACCAACAGCATTGAAGTTTCTTCCATTGAAGGTTTATTTCTATTAGGGACCATCCGAATTATTTTCACTTCCATGTACATATCGTGAGATCGATTTGTGATTATGATTGTTAAGGTAATCGACACAAAAGCAGTTTAACAGTTTTGCCGGACTTTGATTCGAAGGTCAAATGTCTAAACTTGTTACTTGGCCAAGAACATCTACATCGCTGCTTTGATGGCTTCGTTATTTAGGGCAAACGTCCATACTTGTTATAGCCCACACGTTAGGAAATAATGTTGCAAAAATCGACGGCGTTTTAGAGCTTGTCACAATTGAAATAGAAGCTGTTTTTTTTATCTATTTCTTCTCAATGGATATCGACAACCCTCTTTATTTTTATCTTAAATCTAATCAGCCTTATTGTGAGTTTCACCCGAACAGCATTCCGCCCGAAAATCATTTCCCCCCTATTGTGAGTTTCGCCCGAAATTTCATTCGGGCGAAATAAAACACTGTGACAGCTGAATTTTTCCCTTGTTTTTAGTAGGCAAAAAAGGCGGAAAATGTAATTTGTTTGTTTATTTTAATGCAAGAATAGTAGAAATTCTAGTAGAAATTGATATTTTTTGAATCTGAACAAAACGAAGTAACATTTAATTTGGGCGAAGCTCACAATAGCTTTAAAAATTCCGGGCGAAAAAAAATATTTCTGGTGAAATATTTTCCGGGGGAAACTCACAATAATATGTAGGGACTAACAAAAGCCGTATTTTTTGTAACGTAGCTAGCCAGTAGTTGCTAGCAAAGTGTAATTTCACACGTAAAACAAATACAATAGCTAGCTACAACTCTTGATTTTATCCCCAGCCAAAAGCAACTGGCTAGGAATTTTGCGATATCTCATGGCCAGGTGGCGCTGAAAGCGATTTGTTCTGTTGTCTTGACATTTGACAGACTGACGTGTACGAAAATTATATAATTTCACTTACTAAATGAATTAGTGCTCACCGTGGCCGTGGTGGTTAGTATGTTGGACTACTATGTATGCTGCTTGGGTTCAATCCCAACTCGGGTCCAACACCTAAAAAGCAATGACAAGCAATCAAAGAGTATCATTTGTCAATAGCTTCTCAATTCGCCGTTCGGAGTCGCCAAAAAAACTGTAAATCCCTTCCATTCTTGCAAAAATATAACACGCACACACAAATGGTTGCGAGAAGCAGGCCCAGGTTCACCCCGAGCTGTAGCGCCACCAAAAGTAAATGATGTTTCACAAATATAATCAACTATGTTATGATTTCATACCTCTTTTTGTAAATTATCCATTGAACAAATGGAATTAAAAATCTGTTCATTACATGTCAACATTTTTCCCTCAAATCTTTTTCGGAAACAGCTAAAAGTCACACGGCGCTAGATCCGGAGAATAAGGTGCTGGGCGAATTACATTGATGCCCGAGAGCGCAAGAATGTTGTTGGTTTTTTCAGCAGTGTGCGGAGGTGCATTGTCGTAGTGCAAAAATTAATTTTGGAAAACTTGTGGTAAGTAATTTTCGCTAAATTTGGTTGTTTGGCCTTAACTGGAGGATTTGCACTTTTTGGGCTGCATATCATGGACCATGGACGATGGACTGCTGATTGGTTTTGTAAAACCAAGATTCGTCATCTGTAACGATCTTAATGAAGTAGCTTAACTCCCCATAAGGAAATATTGAGCAAAACGAACACGAGCCTCTTTCTGCTCTCCATTCAAAATTTTTGGAACCCATCGAGCTGACTTCTTCGAATATTTCAGGTGATGATTTAAAATTCGTGACACAGCCATGGCATTCAAGCCTAGTTCTTCCGCTATCATCTCCTGTGTCATCCTGGCATCTTCGTCAATTTAAGCCTTCACCAGGCCACATTTGTATCGTCGGTCGAGGATCTGGGTCAACCTTCACGAGGTTCGTCCTCCGCAGAAAAATGGCCAGTCTGGAATCTTCGAAACCAATTTGAAATAGTAACAAAAGATGGTGCATTTATTCCGTTTGCATTTTGGCATTCGTGTAGAATTTTGTCTGGCGTGAGTTGGCGTCGAAATCCGAAGGGATTGGATAAATTAATTTCTTCCACCGTCAAGGTGGAGTTTCAACCGAGCTTACGTCACTAATTTTTCTCTTTCTCGTCTCCATTTTTCCTATTGTTCTGAAATTTGGAAATAAATATTGTTAGATTATAAGCTACAATAACTACTAAATCGACACTAATTTGTTAGTCCCTACTAAATACATAAGTATGTATTGTTTAAATTAAATATTGTTAAAAAGTCGTTCACGTTTGACGATTTTAATAACCAATATCTATTTCTTAGGCGTAAAATGCCAACTTATGTATTTTTTGCTGTTATTCAAATTGAACAAGAAGTGATAGATGCGGTTTCAGAAGTTATAATTTCGCATAGAAGTCTCGTACTAAGATTTGAATTGCTTAAATTTATCAGCATGTGGACTGATTATACATTTTTGCATTAAATCTGGTTGAACTTAACGCCGATGCCAGCGAAAGAGAAAGAAATCATTAAATGCAAATTCGCGTACAGCAAATCGGCGCGTGGCTTGTGGCATATCTACTTTTTGTTGAAATTCCATTTTCCATTTGGTCATCAATTACCAATTTGATACAATGTCGTTTCCTAACCTAAATAACAAGTATGCACAGTAATTCTCTGAACAGAAATAGTCAGGTATACCGTATACCTTCTTCAAAACAGATCAGAGCGAGCCTGAGTGTGGTCATATTGGGCTTACAATAACGGGTATCGCGACCAGCAACGCGACTCTTATTAAGGTTACTATACGGTACAAGAACAATATCTACTCGTATCCGTGAAATCGCCATGCAGTTAAGCAATTTTACCGCTCGGAAAGAATGCAAAATTTCAATCAGCAAAATAACAATAGACCTTGCACTGCACTGTGGTGAACTTTATTCTTAACCTTAATTCTGCATACACGCACGAGAATAGCTGCACTTGCAAAGTATTCTAATTTAAATGTGGACGGTTACCACCTATGCAAAGATGTTCCCTTAAACAACGGATGTAAATCTGTCTGCTATTGTAATCACCTACATTTGTAGGACAAGATACTCGTTTTCTGTAATCTTACACCAGAGCCTATTGTTTGCCAAGGTAGTGTTATCTGATGCAGGAGGAGCACTTACATGTCCTCCAATGCATCACTATGGTATTAGCATAAAATTAAACAAATAAGCCTGGAATAGAAACGAAGGAACCCTTTTCCGTTCGACCATCAATTTATACCCTCGCTAGAAGCACCTAATCTCCCCCTCTGCATTGTGTTGTATTTAGTTGCGAACGGAAGCGCAGTGTCAGTTGCCATTTTTCTGACGCAAAAAATAAATAAATAGCGATTTGCATGCATGTCTGAGTGTTGGGAGCTGTGTAGAGTACACCCTAGGTCAGAACCGGTCTGAGAGTCTTCACATACAACCATCTACAGGTACATATGTAAGTAGGTACGTACAATTTTCTGTGCTCGTACTTTTGCATTCTTGCCTTAGATCAAATTTCATTTATTTTTATTTTTTTTTTATAATATATGCAAACAAATTTTCTGGAATGAAAGAAATCTGTGTGATTATGTTGTTATTCCAAGAGCGTGCAAATGATAGAGAACCATAATGGTTGTAATTATCGCCATGCAATGAGAGCGAGAAAGTTCGCATTCTGGCGTATGACTATCGGTGGTATTTTGGTTCCTCTTACGTACATACATACGTATGTGCATATATAGATACTGGTAAACAAAGGAAAGATAAACCTTCGAATGTGTGGATGACAATTGAAATTGAATTAATGTTTCACTTGAAATCCGATGACAACAATAGTTGTTATCATTGCACAAGAACTGTTTTTTTTTTTTCTATTTAATCTGAAATTGTTTCGTTCTGATTAGTCCAGGTATTTTTATTAATGGATTGTTTACTTATATCTTTGGAAATACCAACATCATAGGGTGATTGTCCTAAATTTAGTATTTGCATCAGGTATAATGTTCTTTTTCAGTACAAAACGTTATCTATATGGAACGGGGTACTAGTAACGTACTATGTAGCTTTCCCAATTTTATTGTCATGTTTCTAGTTTCATGTACCTACATATTGCCTTTTGTTTGTTATCTGAAAGCAGAATATTTTGTTACATATTACACAAACTATAATTAGGGGTTTTTTTTTTTGTTAAATTGAGAAAATATGTTAGTTAATATAAAAATGGCAGCTAATTAGAGTTTTCAGTTCAACCAACCACCGCCAACCACCGCCAATATTAAAGCCTTTGTGGATCCGTAAAAAACGTTTGACACCGCGGCTTTTAAAACAATATAAGCTAGCCAAAATGAGTGAACTTATAAAACAAACATTTCCCATATGATTTCCATTATAGCAAATATATCAACCAAAATGAATTCATATCCATCAGTTGACAGATGGAAATCATACGGCAAGTGTTTATTCTTTTGGGAATTCATATTGTGTAGAATATTTGTCTTGATCGATTTTTTAATTTGTTAAAATTTATAAAGAAAACTGCTCCAGGAAATTCTTTTTCTTTTGACAACTCATTTGTTAAGATTGGTTAAGTGTGAGAGCCGCAAATGGTACCTATACTACAGAAATAATATACAGTAGAGATCTATTATAACAATACCTGATATAGCGATGAACCGGATATATACAGTCGAACTTCGAAAACTCGAACCATCACTTGCCACAAAAAAAATTCGAGTAATCAAGACTTCGAGTTATTAAGTACATATAATACAAAATGTATATAAATATGTATAAATATATAATTTTTCATCAAGAGATAATGTTTTTAACGTACGCTTTTCCTCTTTGTGTTTTTTATAGGCGCCTACTATTTTTTTTCAAAAAAAAAAAGCTTTGAGTTCGTATCGACCAATAAAAATATGTTACGATACCAACCTAGTAAGGTGTGTTCTAATCCCTACTATGTAACAAGAAATTTGACAATTCGTACTCACACATAGATAGCGAAATCACGATTTTCTACACAAGTGTTGATTTTATTTTTATTTTGAAACAAATGGTGCTTGGAGATAGGTTTTAATATAATGAAAATATATATATTCCAAAATCATTTTACTTTGCCCAAAATATGATATTATTTCAAGAACTGAAAGTGGTGAATTGTGATTGTACCGGATATAACGATGAACCGGTTATAACGATGAAATTCTGAGATCCCTTCGACATTGTTATAACCGATTTCTACTGTATATGAAAAATACAACAAATACAATACAAAATACAATATGAAGTACATACATGTATTTATAAGTTATACATGCAAATACATAGTGTGGTTCTTATAGATAGTCGTGTCGGATATACATATGACTGTGAACTTTTGCTGAATGTTCTGCAATTATTGCGGATTGTCAGTTATTTCCACTCTAGACTGTACAGAAATAGGTGAGAAAACCAATAGGATATGTAACTCCGATCATGCTTTCGTCTGGAGTAGTTTTTTTTTTGTCAAAATCGCATTGTCTTGCCAAAAGTTCTATATTGTAATGTAATCTAAGGACATTTATAAAATTCCCAAGTTATAAGATTACCACTTCTCCCACTTACACATCCGCAGACTATTTAATCTTGTCGTTCATTAAACAAAACCTTTAACAAATTTGTACTGTATCACCTTCAATGTTTTTAAACGCTTTGCATTTTACTTTTGATTGCATGTAAAAACTTATTCAATGACGTTTTCAATTTTCCATTAAGCTTACAGCCATTGCTATTCTAAGCAATTAATTCTAAAGGTCTACTTCTAGAGTTTGCACTGAACTCACGCAAAACTTATAACTTAAAGTACGCAATAGCTGTTAGATCTCGACTCTCGAACTCTATTTCTTTTTGTTTTTATTGTGCTCTTCGAACTGCAATGATTGAATTTGTCTGAATTGTAAAATGTTAGACGTAGGTAAAACACAAATTGTGCTAGATCAACTCACTCGACCTGTTGGAATAGAATGATCTGATGCTATGTACATATGTGCATATGTAGAGTGTTTTGTATAGACTCTCGACGAATGTACAAAAAAAAAAAAAAAAAAGAAGAAAAGACAAGAA
This sequence comes from Brachyopa scutellaris, assembly GCA_949775065.1. Taxonomy (NCBI): domain Eukaryota; kingdom Metazoa; phylum Arthropoda; class Insecta; order Diptera; family Syrphidae; genus Brachyopa; species Brachyopa scutellaris. The sequence goes on from OX459112.1 coordinate 27,104,195, forward strand.
AAAAAACGGTTTGTGCCACTGCCACTTACTTGATCAACTGGATTTTGCATCCACTTGTGTATGATGGATTGCGTTGAAATTGCATATACTAACTATCCCGCACCGTAAGGAAGCGATGCTTTTTGATGATTTGTTTTGATGATGGTGCTAGTGGTCTTATCCTCGATATAAGATTGGACCAGTCCACTAAAAACACAAATATCATTGCTTATACTTGAAATTGATTTTAATAAAAAACCATTTTAAACGGAGAAGAGTATATATACAGATACTGTATAAGATTATTAGAAACATATTTCATACGAAAATTAAAAACAAAAAACACTGTAAACTGAGCTGTAGCTAACCAGAAAGGCGAGCACGGATGCCAGTGATCTACTCCGGATCAGATCAAAATAATAAAACAAACTGGATCAATATTAGGACTGTTTGGTATCATTTTTGGGTAAAGTGAGCCAACGCTGCTGAAAAGTGGGGGAAAATCCTCTCAGTGGGTGGAAAATTCGTAAGAAAGTGACGCGGTTGAACCTCATTGGGTAAAAAGTATCGATTTGTTTTGTGTTGAATGAAGATTAACAAGGAGGAAAAAGTTGGTGCAAGAATTCGTAAGGCTCTCAGTTGAGGGGAATTTGTTGACATTCTCATTGGGCTCTCTCTTTTACGAATCGTACGAATCTTTTGGGTTACCAAACAAGAAATTTGTAAGAGTAATACGAATTTGTACGAATTACAAAGTTTCCAAACAGATAATACATTATGCTGATCTGATCTGGATCAGTTCACGGGCATAATAAAACCAACTGGATTATATTGCACACCTTAGCGCGAAGTTGCCGTTTTATTACACAACCTTTAGCACAGACACAGACATTTACCCCGAAATTGCCGTTTTATTAAACAGATTTTTAGCGCAGACACAGATAAGCAAAATTCACAAGCGGAAGTGCATCCTACTAAGAAATAGCCGAACTAATTTTTGGATTACGCAAATATGTAGATCCAAATGAAAAGAATGATCCAATCTAGATCATGGGTGGTAATAAAACGCGGCTATTGTTGTTGTAATGCATACAAACCAATGATCTATATAGATCATCGGCGATAATAAAATACGGCTAAGATTACAATTAAGTATCTATAAAGATACTATTAATTTTAAATTTAGTTTTAGATTCAATTGCAAATAAAAGGTATCATTGCAATATTTAATCAAAAGATATAAAGTATCGTGCAAATTTTCATTCGGCATCTGACATTTGATATGAAAGCAACATTAGGCGTGTTTTTTTTTTCAAGTCTATATAGGCTAACATGTTTCCGCAACATGTTTTCAATGTAAAATACAACAAAACCTTAGCCTAGATAATTATCCAGTCTTATTTTTACTTGGAAAGCTTTTTCGAAGTCTATATAGATTTGAAAAAAAACGCGCCTATTTATTAAAACGGTTGCCCAGAATACTTTTTTTTTATAATTCACGCGCGCTAAAGGGGTTATGAATACACTTAAAATGTCTTGCACAGCGGCGGGCCATAGGGAAATTTAGGGAGGATGAAAGAGGAGATACCGATGCGCATTGATCTAAAATGTTTGTAGATCGTAACGGGAGGGAAAAATCGTGTTTGGTAAAGCATTCCACATTCGTGTTGAGCGGTTAAAGAAAGAATCTATATTTTACTGTACGTCCGAAGTTGGGCTTAAGGGTAAACTGATGGGCATTCCTTGCGAGACGTATGTTGCGAGAAAATTGTTCAAGGGGAGGAATGCAACTGGCTATTTCGCTGGAGAACTGTTTGTGAAAAAGCGAAAAAAAAACTACTAGCTTCAAATTTGCGATAATGCAACATTTAGCATGGTACATTTTTGCTTGTAAAAATATAATTTTTTTAGAACAGTTAACTGGCTTAAAATATGTTTTTTTTTACCGCCGTCTAATTTGCTATGTATAAGTACATACATATGTTCATATGTACATATCGCTCATTAAAAAGAACACCGTCATAACTCTTAAAACATCATTCTTCAGAAAACGAAATTTAAACTTTGCATTGTTGAATTTTATAATTGTCTTCATTCTTTTTTTGTTTGATAGAGACATTAATTGCAGTTAGATGTAATGCAACGAAATTTATTTTTCTAAATTTTGTATACCTACAAAAAATTATAAAAACATCATAATTTCACATGTGACGTTATTAAGATTGAGGCATTATTTGAAATGTGTCTTAACCCTTTCGAGCTGGAATGCAGCCAGTAGACTTACATCATTAATTTTATGTTTATCTGTTCAAACGACTTGCGTTAAGTATATTTCTAGAAAAAAAAATATTAGGGTTATGCGAACATTGAGTGGGACATGTGTGTCCCAACAGGTGCGAAAGGGTTAAGTCGAAATATGACTTTTTTTCCACAATCAAATTATTTGTTTGCAAAGCATATTTTTTGTTCTATAACGTCATAACACAAAATAAAACGTTTTTACCTTGAAAAACCAGTACGCATATTGGACTAACCTGGAAAAGAAAACAGTTTTATCACAAAATATGACACTTTTTAAATAATAAATGAATAGTTTTTACAAAGATCACTGCCTTAATCAGAATAAAACTGTATTTCCACAAATAAAAAATTCAAAAGTGACAGTCACCATAACGACACTTGGCCCTGTAGTCGTCAATTTTTAAGTTATAGAAATGACGGTCTTCCATTATAAACTTAATAGAAAATTGGTTTGAACTGTATCATTAAGTAAAAATTGTTGTTTTTTGAGATATGACGGTGTTCTTTTTAATGAACGATATGTATTGTATATGCAAAGTCTCCGATCGAAGGCCGTTTCTGAACATGTTGTTTTTCTGCATTTCTTCTCCATTAGGTTTTGTTTAATATTTTCCTCCTTTTTAATTATTGTTCTTTCTGAACGGATGACCTAAAGTTTAATTCTATTCGTAATGAACAATACAGCAGAATAAAAAAATAACCGACAGTAACAACTGATATTACTACATGTCGATTTATTTCGTTAATATGAACTCTAGTTCCAAATATTTATATTTATAACTTTAAACGAAAAAATAGCCATAATAAAACACTGTGGGCATAGTACATTCAAATTATGAACTACATTTACACATTTACCCTATTGTCACAAATAGGTATTGAAAACTAGTATTCGAAAAAAAATCTAACCCAATTTTACAATATTTTTACTGCATACAAACTTCACAAACATATATGTATTTATGCGGTCGCAAAAAAATCAACATTTATGTATGTACATACATAAATATTTCAATCTTTAAATACAGGTGCGCCCAAACAGGTTCTTTGGATGTTGCGAGCACTGTATCATTTTATATTTGCATTTTAATTCTATAGTCTCGTCTTACTCTAGCAAAACAAGATCTTGCACTTGGTGTTCGTTTATCAATAGAAATGTGATGCCAGCGTTGTGATTTAGTTTGAATTTCAATCTATAATCTTAGAAATGAACTAAATTTCTTTCCAAATAATTTGTTTGTTTATCTCTATAAAAGCTGAAGTAATTAACCTTTGGCCTGTAGTTGTCGGTATACCAAAAATCATTTCGGGTATTGTATTGATAGCCACACTTTTTTTTTTGTTTTTATCAATGAATAATGATAGGGCTTGCGTTTGATCGTGGTAGCACATACTCGTACAAAAATATCAATGACCGCTGGGGATTATATCATCGGTTAATATTTATCACGTGAAATAAGCACGGAATTGATTTCAATAGGAATGGTATGCGAAAGCGATTGATTGCAAATATCTGTGAGTTAAATTATTAGAATATGTTTGTAATTTTGTAATTGTTGAGTTCAAATAAAGTGATTTTGGTTCCCATACATACATTTTATTTTATGCACATAATAAAATCTGTACTTAATTATATAGAATGTAGTCGATAGGTGCTAGGATTGTCTTGATAATAATTATTTGACTAAATGCATGAGTGTTACATAGTTTAGGACTTCTTATTCTGGTCAGCTGGTATAAATCCTGTATATTTATGCCATTATGACTTTAATTAGGTCTATGTTATTCCTTCAAACTAGAAACGTCAATTGGCAGTCTATATCTGCAATAAACCAGTAAAGAACTCAAGAACTACATTTAAAGTGTAATAAGATCTATACTTGCATGATAATACGAACTGTTTACCAAAGCAATGATATGAAAAAAGGATTTAATTTGTACAAAAAAAAAAGCATTTTCACCAGATCACTTTTAATTTACTGTTTGACTTCAAAAAAGGATTTATTCGCTGATGGAAAATTTAGAATTACAAATACAGTGGAAGTCGCTTATAACGACCTCGCTTATTACGACCAGTCGCCTATAACGACAATTTTTCTTTTAGTTGGTTGGTTTCTTTATACTTTAAGCTATTCTACCGTCGGATATAACGTCGTCGTAAATAACGACCGTTCGGATATAACGACCAATTTTCGAGAAGAAAGAATCAATTTTGTCGCTTATAACGACGAAGTGAGAGAAAATTTGCAAAAAAATACATACCTATTCACGTATGTATATGCATATGTATGTATGTATGTACGTTAGTCTGAATACTTCTTGTTCATTCTAGTGATCTTACACAATTTTTAAGTGTTTTTCTGCGCCGCCGATGATGGTCGTTCTACATTGTGCAGCTGTGTATCTGTTGTATGTTATTATTATCGCCAGGATAGCTTATTTTAATTCTAATGTTTTGTGTATTTATTTGAGTTAACGCATTGTCATTAAAAAGTAGAATATTAGTTAGGAGTTGATTGATTTTATTTTCTTATGCAGCCATGAGTACTAGAAAACGTAGGAACTTTTCTTTAGAGGAAAAGGCAGCGATTTTCTACCGTTTGGAGTCAGGTGAAAAAATAGCGTAATAGCATTTATTTTTGATTTATTTTGTTAAACTTCAAAAAAAAAATTAATTTATTTATGAACTCTGTAATGTCCTTCATAATTTAAAAATTAAATAAATTCATTTTGTCTGTGAATGTTTTTAGGTTTACTCTCTGAATACTTATGGAGGACAGTCGGATATAACGACCGCCGGTTATAACGACCACATTTGCTCGGTCCATTCACCGTCGTTATAAACGACTTCCACTGTAACAACAAAGGATTTTGTGCGAAGAAAAAATACTCTTATTTCGTAAAATAAACTCGTGTCCCGGTATCAGATTGAAAAAATACTGTTTCCATACATAATGTGTGTTTTATTAATTACAAATTGTATGTATACAAAATTTCATATTTATTTACTTATCAAGTAACACATCCTGCCTGGCATCAGTAAATGATTCAAATATGAATGTACATATATATGTATGTATTTACTAAAATATACAAACCAGCAACACTTCCGTCCAAAAATTCAACTTCAGCTATTTTTTTTTTTTCTATTTGTCATCGCAGTTTTACTTATAAACAAATAGTTGTATTTTTTTCAGTTAAATAGATTTAAAAAAAATGACTTGAGTTTTCGTTCAAATGTCAACAAAGTGTTATACCAAAGTTATGTTTAGTATATTATAAGCAAAAACGTTTTAAAACAAATCCATTGAACTCGAAAACGAACTCGATACCCCAACATGTTTGACATACCTCCCAAATGTCCGGCATTAGCAAATAAACTGACCGGGATATTCGGTTGGCGACACACGTACAAGGTGTCTCAAAAGCATGAGGGTATAACGCATCAATATTTACAAAAATCATATTCGTTGACACTGCCACGGAGGCCATCGTCACCCTTTTCATGTGATAAGGTAAAATCATTTTTAAATAAAATTGTTATTTTTACTTTAAGTTATATTTCCTATTTTTTTTTTTAAACTTAAAACAGGTACATATGAAGATGAAACTGTACTCTTCGTACATTCTGCTATCAAGACTGGGTAAAAATAAAATCTATTGACATTGTTGTTGGAACTTGTGGGCAGGTAGATGATACTCCACACAAACTCAGCGTTGTATTAAAACCCGGCTCCTAACTTGCAAATCACGCATCTAATTAACTCTGATAAGCATAATCGTTAAGTTTAACGCCAATAGAAAGAAGACTTGTTTCTTTTTCAGCATAATGAATGTACATGTCTATGTGTCTATCTCTACTACGCACTGCACCCAAAGTGTATTCTCTATTGGCACGAACCCGTCTCTTATCGAATTTTATTCGTTTAAAATATTATGCAATCTCCAGAAGCGAATCTGTTGGTGAGTCAAAGCGTGAGTCTAGTTGACGTGGTTCGCAGGTATTCAGAGACCACAACCTGTGATGCGTTTGCTTTGTAGGCCAATAACCTTTCATTGTGTCCATATGTGCATATTATGTGTATATGGGTGCCCTCTCTACGATTCCACGTACTCTCTGGAATTTTGATTTTAAATATTTTCAACTGTCCAAAAACAGCATTTCCTGTTGTGCAATGTTTTTTTCTTTTGTGAAAAACTTTGTTTTTTTACGCTTTGGATTCTCTCGACATGACTGTAAAAAAAACAACAAAACTATTCTCGAAATCGATGACAACGACAAACATGGAAGAGAGCAATGTTTGGCCTAGTTTTTGTCATTCGCGCTTTAAAGTTCATACTGAATAATAAAAAGAAATCATCAGCAGCGATATTTTCGTGATCATATACAACCTTGAGGGGAATTAAAGTTGTTAGAGTTTTATTTTTTGTACACATTTCTCCGAATATGGAATAGGTTAGGTACCTGGTATATTTCACTACCTACAGCTTTATATTGCTTCGCAGTTTTGAGATGAAGGTGGATTATATTATGAGTGTTGATTAGTATTTGCCTTCTGCTTTTGGAAAATATTTTAAATTGTTTCTAATAATCTTCAAGAAAACAATTTGTTCTAACGCCAGTCAAGTGGTTTCGATACTTTTATTTCGCATCGTATAAGTTGGATAGCTATAATACGTTTCTGATCTGTTGAGGAATGTTTCTGTTGATTTAAAATACTGAAAGGCTATGATTATCAGAAGCTGTTTGTTATTTTCCGATGCAGTTGGTGGTTTGTCTTCACCCATCTATCTATGAAATTGTATCCAACATTCTAAGAGCTGGAACCAAGGTACTCAAACTCCTTCCTTGGCTGCAGGACATTCTTTCCGTGAGTTCGGTTTGTTGCGTTCTCTTTTTCTCAGAAGTCTCCAACTTACTTCTAATTATTCTCCAACCTACTCAAAACCTTAACCTATAATTTTTTAAAAATGTGAGGAATCTTGATGTTTTTTTTATAATTAACTTCCGTTCAATGGGTACGCTTAACGCAAGCCCACAAAGTACACAGAGATAGACCGGCGTAGTGGACAAAAAAAGAAGCTTAGTATTGAACTTTAAAGTTATTTATAGTTTTGCCGTAAAGTTTTCAGAAAAAAAAATTGTTTGTTTTCGGCTGTTACTGAACCTAGAAAATTTTAAATGAACGACAGCTATTCAAGCCATGCTTCTCATATACTATTGAAATGAACATTTCAACATTTTATTGCTTCCATATGCATGAATCAAATTCCAACACCAAAAACTCATCAAAAATGTATCCGCTATTTCCCTTATGGCTTATGAAACTACATACATACACTGTCGTCCATAAGTTTCTGGATAAACCATTTTCTCCACAACTATACGTGTAGGATTTACTGTGTGTGCTGTGAAAAACAATCTTTCACATCCGGTTAGGGTCGATATTAGACATTATTACATGTCAGAACAATTGGAGATTTTTAAGGAATAAACCGGAGCCGAACAAAACTACAAAGGTCATTCACTTACCATAAAACCCTCCGTAATACGGTAATAATTAAGTTTTTGATACAAAATGTTCTGAGGTAATTTTAAGGAAAACTAGGACATTTATTTAACTATAAAAGTAGGTTGCGTTTCTTCCAGCGCAAGTTAGTCCTGAAACTTCAATATTTAAATTTAACCGAGAAAAAGCAACAAAAAAAAAACCTCAAATGCGAAGAAACAAGGAAAAAAGTGCAGTTGCACATTGTTGCATAATAACCTTGCTTGAAGAAGGGCATACAGTGCCTTGCTTTTGCAGCTAGGCTTAAAATATCGAAGTCGACGACAGTGCACGATACTATAATGTCGTTTTAAAGAAACAGCGATTCTTAAAACCCGGAAGAGAAGCGGAAGGCCCAAAACAGCAGGACCAGACTATAAAATAAATAAGTAAGAGTAATTGCCGGCTTACAGCTTCAAAGCCGATACCAGTTACAACGATAAAAATGCGTTTAGCCACCGCAGGGCTTTACGGTTGCGTAGCAGTACGAAAAGCTTTGTAACGACCTTAAAACAAAGCCAAGCGGCTTATGGTCGAAAGACTTATGGACGGATGAGAAAAGGAAAGTCCGGTGGTATGCTAAAGAAAAAATGCCCCCTAGCTCTGTGGTCCCAACAGTCAAGCATGGAGGTGGTTTAGTAATGGTCTGGAGATGTTTCTCCTCGGCTGGTGTTTGAGACCTAATCCATATCGATAAAATCATGAATAAGGAGAAGTACAGACAGATATTAAAAGAACACACCTTACCATCAGGTTTGTGATTAAAAGGTTCTGGGTTTACTTTAAGCCGACTAGAGCTGTAATTATTTTTTTCGAATTATTGATTTTTGATTTTATCTGTGTGGTTGTAACTCACATAACATTCGGGTTAATACAAAATAATAAACCAAAACATTCTTCTAAACTTTGCCGAGAATACATGGATCAAGAAGAACAAGAAGGAACACTGGAAAATATGAAATGGCCTGCCCAATCACCCGACCTCAACCCAATAGAGCTGCTTTGGGACGAACTTGACAGAGGGGTTCGAAAACAGTGTCCAATATCGAAAGACAAACTTTGGGAGATCCTTCAAGTAGCCTGGAGATAATAATATCTCCAATAATGCTTAGATTGACGGCCAAAGTGGTGCAAGTACGATGTTGATTTTTCGACGAAAACGAGGTTTAACTCTATTTTATTACCCAAGTCGTTTTATTTATCAGGTTGACTTAATTTCGTCATTTGGCAGATACACACTATATTTTGATTTTTAATATGAAAAAGACAAAGAATTTTATATGAATTTCTCTGACAGAACGCACTGTCCGGAAACGTTTGTATATACATCCAAGGTAGATAATCTAACTGATTGTAACCTAAAAAAAAAACGGAACATACATAATTATTGTTGATTCCGCTTCAAATTTGAAAACCTTAAACCATATCGATTAAAAGCTCTCTTCCGTTTTAAATGCAAAATGATTCGCCGCCTGTCTCAAAATTTAATGCAAATTATTTGTTTGTACCGTAAATCGCCTGCGTAGTTTTTCCTCTTTAAGATTCTACGGAAATTAAACAACAAATAACGAATAATTAATTCACTTTTCCTATTCACATCACGTACTTAAAACTAATGAAAATCTTTTTATTTATTTCTTTCAGGAAGCAGACTCATGGGTAGCAGTCCATCATTTGCAAACACAGTCGGGAATTCTCGACCCAGATGATTGTTTGCGTGATGTCGCCGATGACCGAGAGCAGATACTGGCAAGCTTTGAAGATTCCGGGCCAGATCCTGGAGTTCCACAAGGTGGCGGTGACGGAGCCAGTGGCAGTTCATCTGTGGGCACTGGCAGTCCTGACATATTTCGTGATCCAACAAATACAGACGCTACAACAGGCAGCAATCCAAATGCATCGATACCTCACATTGAGGTAACAAGTACAACGGCGTGCCCTATGACAGGGCTGGGTTTGCAGGTACGAAGGAGCAGCGATCCAAATCTTTTAGCGTCGCTGAAAAATCAATCGGAGCCGAATAAACGTTGGTCAGCGGCAGCTCCGGCATGTAGAGGTGATTCGCCGGATCGAATAATGGACAAAGTTGTGTATTTGTCGCCGCAATGGGAAGAAGAAGATGATGTTTCGCATCATTCGGCTCAGCCGCAACAGAATTTCGCCCGTTCGGGGAGGTTGTCGATGCAGTTTTTGGGTGATGGAAATGGGTACAAATGGATGGAGGCCGCTGAAAAATTACAAACACAGACCTATTCAACGAAATCCCTGCCCAGGGAGACGGGCAAACGTAAGGAGCCGCTGGGACAGGCATACGAATCTATTCGGGAGAAGGATGGCGAGATGCTGCTTATTATTAACGAATATGGTGGCCCTCTAGGGCTGACGGCAATACCCGGCAGTGAGAATGGTGGACTCATAGTGCAGCATGTTGAAGTAGGAAGCAGAGCGGAACGGGGAAGGTTAAGGCGGGGCGATCGAATACTCGAAATCAACGGCACCAAGTTGCTGGGTCTTAGCGAAGGAAAGGTACAAGATCATTTGCGGAGATCATTAGAATCATCTGAATTACGAGTGCGTGTGATTCGTGGAGATAAGTTGGGCAAGCCCACTCGTCGGGATTCCAAAGTAGCCGATATGATTGAAGCAGAAGAGAAGGCATCTTCGGCAGGCACGAAAGTTGCAACCGTTTCTCCAACAAGGAAGCCACATACAGCCCCAGTGGGAACATCATTGCAAGTGGCCAATACCCGTAAACTGGGTCGTAAGATTGAAATCATTCTCAAAAAGGGACCAAATGGACTCGGGTTTAGTGTGACTACACGTGACAATCCTGCAGGTGGACACTGCCCAATCTACATAAAAAATATCCTGCCCCGTGGAGCAGCTATAGAAGATGGAAGGCTGAAACCTGGTGATAGGTTACTTGAAGTTGATGGACTACCAATGACTGGAAAAACTCAGTCAGATGTTGTATCGATTTTAAGATCAACACAACCAGGTGCAACTGTAAGGATTGTGGTTTCCAGGCAACAGGAGTTGGTAGAGGTTGATGAACGAGAAATTGTAAGTCTAGAGTTGAAAGTATTCTATTTTATTGAATCTTTCTTAATGATTTAATTAACTTTAGAATTTCTCGGAGGAACAAGAACTGGCTACAAGTACACCGCCAAAGCCCCCAGCTCCAGTGCTACCCCTATCTGGGAATGATATCAAGAAGTCCAGTAGCTCGAGATCGCTGTTTGACCAGCATCAACTTCAACAACAAGCCCATCTCAATGAATCTCAACACTTTATCGATGGTGGTAGTGAATCAGCAGCTTCAAGCGTGAGTTAATTTTCCCCTGACTAATGTTTTCAGAATTTATTTATTTTTTGTTTGGTCACGTTACAGGACAGTCTTCAGGCGGGCATTGCCTGGCGTAGTCGCGAAGTTTTAACACTTCACATCCCAGTGCACGATACAGAAAAAGCTGGTCTCGGAGTGAGTGTCAAGGGGAAGACAAACTCTTCAAATTCATCCAATGGCAGCAATGGTTCTATTAAACATGATGGTGATCTAGGCATATTCGTAAAGAATGTCATTCATGGTGGCGCAGCATCACGTGATGGTCGTCTGCGAATGAATGACCAACTTTTGAGTGTAAATGGAGTGTCACTGCTGGGTCAGAGTAATGCCGAAGCAATGGAAACTTTACGACGTGCCATGGTCAATACACCCGGCAAGCACCCAGGTGTTATAACACTCTCGGTGGCGAGAAAAATTACTAGATCGCAAAGCTCAGGCGATATTCTCGAAAACACTAACGACAGTTCGAATACCAGTGAGAATTCTGGAGCCACTGTGATATACCTGAGTCCAGATAAAAAGGATAACCGCGATATGAATCGGTAAGTAAAAACAAATATTCATCGCTGATGTGAATTATTTTTTATTTTATGTTGCTTATAGATGGAGCAATCCCGTATTAGATCGTTTAACCGGAGGAATTTGCTTGTCGAATTCAAACCCTGGCCGCCGTCTACCGCCACCAATGACTAACACAGTTCCGCATGGGCTACGTAATGATAGTTATTATATGGCAACCAATGATACGTGGTCACCGGCGCTTCAACCACCGCATATACCTATGGGTCATGTAAACAATTCCGTATTAATAGAGGATGATCCAGAGCCAATGTCACCGTAAGTAAAATGGTTTTTTTATCAAACCGCCGAGTAATAAATATAAATAAAAATGCTTAGCTTATCAACATTGTACTGCATCTTGTATGTTGATCTTGGTTATACATATAATTAAAAGAAACCACTGTACATTAATTTATTTGTTTATTTAAAACCTCGGATGTTCTGAACAGATAGAAACAATAATTACATTTTTGAATAAACATGAATAGCTGACCTTAGAATAGATCAGCATGTGTATTTAGACCGTCATCGAAATTAAAATGAATTTTTGTTTATTCTATAGAACACTCCCTCATCGACCCAATGAGTCCGTCAGCACGCAGCAGAGTATCACCTCAAACGGGATAAATTTTGATGCCACGTACTCGTCTCAGTTAAGTCTAGAAACTAATAATTCGGGTGCAGAACATTTTAGTCGCGATGCAGTTGGTCGACGTTCAATATCAGAAAAGCATCATGCAGCGTTAGACGCTCGTGAAACAGGAACCTACCAGCGAAATAAAAAATTACGAGAAGATCGCGAAAGAGAACGTCGGTTACACTTGACCAAATCTGCAGTTTTTAGCGGGTCAGTGGAATCAATATCTACTAGAATAGCCAATGCCAATCATCAGATGGCAAATGGTAAAAATCACCAATCAAATAACCTGCGATCAGAAGCCTTAGATAAACTGGGAGAGCTGGGACCGTCATTAGGTTTGAAAAAATCCTCAAGTCTTGAGTCACTTCAAACAATGGTGCAAGAAATCCAAATGTCAGATGAACCAAGAGGTCCAAGTGCCCTACGAGCACCTCGTGGTCGTGGTAGAGAGGACAGTTTAAGAGCTGCAGTTGTTGGAGAGCATGATACAAACAGTGAGTTAATTTAATTATTAAAATACGACTTCTTATTTAAATGTTTTGTTATTTTTGTAGAACCCCGAAAGCACTGGTTGCTTGAAGAAGCCGATTCCGAAGGTGGCTTTCCCAATCGAAATGGCCCCTTTCAAAGCTCTCTCAACGACGGAAAGAACAAGAGTCGTGCAAAGAAACCCAGTATTCTTCGTGGCATTGGCCATATGTTTCGTTTTGGGAAAAATCGGAAAGATAGTGTTGTTCCGATGGAAGCGCAAAGCGATTATACAATAGGTGCTAACAATTTGGCTCCGCAACTTCCACCTCCAAATGGATCAGTGCCAACAGCTGCTTTGAGCATTGATAGAGGTAAAATTGCACCTCCTATATATCAGCCTCCACCTCCACCACCTCCAGCCAGTAGTGGACAGAGTAGCACATCTTCTAATTCTTCATCCGCAACTGCTATCCATCAGAATGATATATTCAACCATCGATACCAACACTATGCGAATTATGAAGATCTACAGCAGCATCAAATAAGGTGAGTTACAATATCTGCGTTCGAATAATAAAGCCATTTTTAAGCACATTAAAATTAAAAGAGTTAACAATTTTCGATGGCACGTTCGGTTTAAGTTATGCCCCAACACGATGATACTGCATTAAAACCAAAGAGTGAGTGTTTTGTAAGTACATGAGCACGATAAGAATGCGTGCTTTACTTTTTAAATATCTACTGCCAACTACTAAACGCGAATTTTCAACTCATCTTTTATTCAGTACCCGTCACCGCTGGTTATTAATTCATATTTCAGCCATTTGTGCTTTGTATATACATACAAACAACTTTGATGTACTTAGGTTCCAGCAACGATCCCAACGCAAACTTTGGAATGAAATCTTCGGTGCATTAATTTGCTGTAAGTCTTGCAGTCGTTTCAAAATAATGGCTCTGTTCTTCCAAGTTTTCCTACGCTCGTCATGTATTGTAAGGATCATGGCTTTTTTGAAAGTTATACCTACAAATTGTTTTTTTTTTAAACAAGAGCGATCTATTTAATTTAAATTTCTAAATCAAAAATGTGCTTTAAATGGATAATTCAACTAAAAACATTTATCTATTATTACTTACTTTCTCTTCTTCTCCCTCCATCATCCATATACCTGATTCACATAATATGTATGTACTTTCTTTTTATTTTTATTTCGTTTCATTCGCACTGTTTTATTTTGTTTTGTTTTTTTTTTATTCCTTTCCTTTAATATAATTATTTCTCGATTAACATAGTGATGAACCAAGTAAGGATGTTTTGTCCGAATCGACGTTAGAATGCATGCGGCAACAAGTTATCCAACAAAGAAAAAAGGTCGAAGCGGAGAGGTAATATTCCAAACATGCCACCAAGAATGTACAAATAACGTGTCGCTAGCTTTCTGATTCTTTTTGTTTTTTGTATAATTGCGTTTGCTTTTGTGTAGATTCTATCTTTTTTAACAAACTATGTATGAATTTGATTTGTTAAGATAATTTAATATGCTAGCATTGTTAAAAATATAATTTATTTCTATATAATTTTTCTTTTTGCGCTTGAATTAATTTTTTGTTTCTTTTCAATTTAATTAGACTCCTAAAGAATCTTTTACGAATAGCAAAGCAGTAGATTTATTAAAATAAATTTTTATTAGTACACAACCTAAATGATTAATAGAAGAAAATGGTATTCAATTTTGGAATAGCGTTATATATATAAAACGCGTTTATTTTTATATAAAACGCTCTAGACTAGATAATAATTTTTGTACAATATTACGTTGGGGCATATTTTGAGAAAGTTATCCAATTATGAAAAAAATAGATACATACATATGTCGCAGAACTTAGTTGAAAATAAATTCCAACCAAAAGTTTTATTTGCCCAATAAACAGTCACAAGTCTATTGAATGATATTTGATGTTTACAACCGAAACACAAATTAGATCAGAATAAAATCAAACTACAAAATCAACTTCAATTAAAATGAAACCATTTCTATGTAACACTAGTTATTGAACGTAGTGAAGAGCAAAATGGGTCGAAGTATTTGAATGTATATGTTATATGTATGTACATAAGTGCTGCATACACAAATGTGTAAACTCAAAACCAGAAAAAAAAAAACCATTAACTGCATTTAATGTTCTCATATCCACATGTATTTGCCATAGTCGTACTGTCAGCGGTTTCTAGTTTAAGAACTTGTGAACTTGTGAACTTGCCATGAACTGATCTACTTTTGATGTTATCAACGAAATTTGTTAATTCAAGAGTGTAAATTATACTTAGCCTCATATATGTTCAATCTATTGGCAATGTTTTTTGTACAATTCTGTGTTTTATTTTTTATAAATTTCTAAAAATGCTGACAATTTTTTTTTTAACAAAATACATACATATGTATATGCAGGATTTATTGGACGTGTACTTTGGCAGACAAAACTGCTGCTGTTTATCTCAGCCACTAAGAGCTAAGCCGTAGAAGGTACTTATTCCAGAACTACAAAACTCAGTTTTACAGCAAACTGCTTCCATACATACTCATTCCAAAGTGTTCGTTCTCACAAATTATCAACACCAATTGATAAAAGAAACCAACTGTCTTTTTAAAATTTAATCAATTTCATTTATTTTGTTTTATTTTTCCTGCTGCTTGAAATTGCTTACTTCATTCTATCTGCCTACTAGTGATTAGTTTTATATTTATTTTATTTTCAATGCCTCTTTTTTATTAATTTCAGTCGCCGTCATCAGCACTACCATTCCCAACGAAATACCCGAAGTCCCGAAGTGAGCATCCATCAATCTCATATTGGCGCACCTGGTGCTCGCCCTGCCTCAAGCTACTACGAATATGAAACAGTGCAACACAATGTTTCTCGAAGCCATAATAACACCCAAAAACAACATCATGCTAGTAATATTATACCATCTATTGCTGAACAACAGCAACACCAGCGTCATTGGAAAGCGGCCACTTTGAATGGTTATAGTCCTGCAACGTTAAATAGCAGTGGTCGTAGTAGAGGACCATTCGTCACCCAAGTAACAATTCGTGACCAAACCCATCTTCACAACACTTCCTCGACGAGTACAAATGGTCATCAACCCACATACCAGCAGGTGCGTAAACTATCAACATCGTCTCACCATCGGGGTGCTGCACAGCCACATGCTTCTAAAGTGTGACTTTAGGCGCCAAGGGGCTTCGATAATAATTTTTACGGAGTGCCATCTCTGGTTGAGAAAAATGTGTTGAACAAATCAAAGAATAATTAACTAATTTTTGGAGACTGCTAACCACATAATAAGAATAAGGGAACATTTTAAATTATCTCCTTTAAGTAAAAAGCAAGTTTATATATTATGTATGTATTCGTATATATGTCATTGTATTATTGAAACTATGTCATTCCTTAAAGAAAAGAAAAGCTTATATATTCCCAACTAGGTATGAAAATATCTGCAAATTATTTCAGTATTGTTTAATTTTTAAAATAATTAATATTAAGAACAAAAAAGATTAATTTAAGGATCATCAATTATTTGTTTTTTGCAAATCTTCTAATTAAAAATTCAAAATTAAATATATCTACACTTTAAGCCTAAAATCATCCTCCTACCATTTCCATTTATAAGTTATAGTAATTTAAAAAATTAAATGTATTCCATGTAATGAAAGAAAAAACACTTAAAATAACAAACTGTGATTATTAGGTGTGAAAGACGCAAACAAAATACATTATATACATATGAGTATATTATATACATATGAACGTATTTCGAAACGAAACGATAAAATTCAACAATTCAATAATATTACTTACTAGATGTATTGGATTTAACACTCCTTGGAGTCAAATTATACTTTAGGTTTTTGTGTAAATAATGATACTTACGTAAGAAGAAAATGTTTTACACTTAGTTAGCACAGTAAATTAGTTTTAATAAATAAAACACACGTACTTATCTAATATGCATCTTTTTTTATGTTTACTTGTTCTATGGTAAATAGTTATGTTTTATGTTCGATTTTACAACTACAATTGTGTTTATATTTTTTTTCGGTGTATATAATGTACGTCTTTCATTTATTATTTTTATAATGTGAAGCGTTTTGGTATTATGTTCTAAAATAAATTAAAATGCATAAACAAAGGAATAACTAATTGTTTAAATCTTGAATGGAAATTATTGATGATGATTATTGTAAAGTTTTTTTTTTTTTAATTTTGATTAAATATATTATGTACTTAACGCATATGTCCAAAAATAGAATTGATGTTTATTTTTATTTAAATATTTAGTATAATACATCTAATGCTAGGTTTCCACTTGTCGATTTGAAATTGACAAACGACGTATTTTTACGTCAATTAGAAAATTGGCAAGTGAAAATAATGAAAAACCGTTTATTTATCAATATTTCCAATTGCCAATTTTCTAACTGACCTAAAAATACGTCGTTTGTCAATTTTAAATCGACAAGTGGAAACCTAGCATAACATACATATACAGTTTGTCAAGAAAGTGTTTTGACAAAGGAAAAAAAATGGTAATTTGGACAGTTTCTTTATAAAAAAGAATTTTCTTTGATGTTTTAACTTAATTTTTTTAATTCCGTTTATTTTATTTATGTATCTTCTAAAAAAAGGCATCGAAAAAATAGTACATTTTGGAAAACAACAAGAAAAACAAAAACTACACAAAAATTTGTGTCAAGAAAGTGTTTTTACATATATTTTTTTTTTTAAGTGAAAGTCAAGAAACAAAATAAGGTAATTAATATTTTGTATGGCCACCATTAGAGTTTATCACGGCCCATAGTTTTGTTTTCAGTTAACAAATTGTATTCTGTACATCATAATCGTCTGGAATTTTATTCCATTCCTCTTGTATTGCAGTTTTCAGCTCTGCTCGGCTTTTTGGTGTCTTCTGGTAATTTTTTTTCTTCAAATAGACCCACAAATATTAAGTCTAGACTCTGGACAGACTTTGCTGCAATTAAAAAGAAGCCACATCCTCACCATATGCGCCGGATATTTAGGATCATTATCTTGGTAAAATTTGAATTGCGGTTTATTGTCACCATTGAACCCAAATTGATTTGCGCTATTTAACAAATGACTCCTTAAAATATGGTGGACTCTCCCTTAGTCGAACTCTCTATAAGTCGAATTTCTCTCTAACTCGACGTTTTTCAAAAACCACTCTTTAAGTCGAACTCCCCCTAAGTCGTCACTCTCTCTAACTCGAACACATTCTCTCGATTATTGGCATCTTTTTTCACCCACCCCATAAGTCGAATTTTGTTTAGCACAAAACAAAATAAAAATACATTACCCCTAGTACCTACACACTCAAATATCCTAAATATGTGTAGCATCGCGTGTGCCATCGTCAGCTCGTCGTGTTTCGTCCTATTCATATTCTTGGTACTTCTATACAAAGATACAGTTTTTTAAAAGTTGCAACGAAAAAAACATTGGTATCCTTTTCTTTGTGTTGTTGGTTGCATTCAAAACAGGTTTTTTCAATAGATCTATCTGCGTATGTATATAAAAAGAACTTGTTTTAGTAAGATTCCAGCTGGAATTTCAAAATCAGTTGATTCTAGGCAGTTCAACGGAGCTGATGCAGTCTTTATGTGCATGTTTGTAGCTAGATCAATTAACAAAAGTTGTAACTTACATTGATTATTGCGAATTAAACTGTGTGATCAAAAGTTTTGTTTATTGTTTGTAAGTACATTAACCTTTTTCTTATCAAACAAACGTTTTAAAACAAAAATAAATGTTTCTCTCTATTACTCGAATTTTTACAAAACTCTCTCTAACTCGAACAAAGCTGGGTATACCGTGAAAATTTGACGAGAGTCGACTGTATCTAGGTATTTTTGCGCTTCGATGGTGTTCTCCATGAAGGCCAAATCTCCAACTTCTTTACTTGAAATACACCCCCACACCATGACTGATTACTTACCGAATTTGACAGTTGGAATAATGTTACGATTTTCCAATGCTTTTAACGGCTGACGCCACACTTTATTGGGTCCATCGTTGTAGTACAACATAATTTTAGTTTCATCGCGAAATATGACGTCATCACAGTAGTTATCAGGATTGGATATTATGTGTCAGCGAAAGATAATCGCTTTTCAATATGAAGTGCTGAAAGCAATGGCTTTTTGCGAGCAACTCTTAATTGGTACTTGTTTTTTTTTCATGACTTGCCTAATTGTTTCGTGGCAAACCGCAACACCAAGCCCTTCTTTTAGTTCACCCGCAAGCCTCCTCGTCGAAATCTGTGGGTTTTTTTACTACTTTCCGCAGCAAAACGCGTTCTGTTCGCTCCGATATTTTGCGCGGACGGCCGCTCGATGATCCAGTCTATTTCCTTTTTTTGCACGATTTAAAATGTTATAGATTGTTTGTCTGGTCAAAGAAAACGTCTGGGACAACTCTTAGACACTTTTTCCGATGCGGTGATTATAATAAACCAACAGAGCCACTTCAAATGATGTTCTATTGCCAGGCATCTTGAATTACGAATAAATTAATCACAACTGTTGTATTTGACGACCAAATGGAATACTATTTTGGTTGATTTGCGACAGAAATGAACACGGTCGTGCAAAAACATCAAAACCGTAACGGTAAATTCATTCTACGGCCCGAAAAAGGAATTGTAAAAACACTTTCTTGACAGACTAATTTTTGGGCATGAGTACGATAAGTTTGGCGCAAAGATTTGACAATGCCATTTTGTAGATCTTGGTGAAATAAGCACAAAATATAAAGTAAAAAATA
Source organism: Brachyopa scutellaris (assembly GCA_949775065.1). NCBI lineage: Eukaryota > Metazoa > Arthropoda > Insecta > Diptera > Syrphidae > Brachyopa > Brachyopa scutellaris. Next base: position 27,123,891 of record OX459112.1, read on the forward strand.
TTAATTAATCGCTTAGTTTAGGAGATATCGAGGTTTCAAAATTAATTTTTTCCTATGGAAATCCCATTGAAATTAATTATTTTTGCTTCGGTACAAACAAAAGTGTTGCATACATCTAGGCGTAAAAGTAACGAAATTGTTTTTAAGGATTTAAGTAAAGAAATTTTATAAACTTTTAGTTTTTGAGCATCAGACTTTGAAAAAATAAAACTAAAAAAATCGCGCGATCGAACTAAGTCTTTGCTCAAATTTTGAAACCTCGATATCTTCTAAACTAGGCGATTAATAATTTGTTTTACTCTATATTTTGTGCTTATTTCATCGAAGTCTACAAAATGGCATTGTCAAATCCTTGCGCCAAACTTATCGTACTCGTTTTGTGTAGTTTTTGTTTTTCTTGTTTTTTTTGTTATTGTTTTCAAAATTTACTATTTTTCCGATACTGTTTGTTAGAAGATACATAAATAAAATTAATGAAATAAAAAAAATGAAGTTAAAACATCAAAGAAGCTCTTTTTTTATAAAGAAACTGTCCAAATTACCATTTTTTCCATTATCAAAACACTTTCTTCACATACTGTATATGTTTTATATTCTGGAAAATTGCAATGTTACACAAAGATTCTACAACTGGATGGTTAAATTTGGTAGCAGCGTGGGATACACTGACGAAATTGTCTGGGTCGCCTTGGTACTTTCTAAGGACTTTTTTCTGTAATCGTTTCATTCGCACGAACAATAGCCACCTTTTTACTGCGAGCTCCTGATTGAAAACGTCACAGCCGTCAATCAATTGCATTAAACACGAATTGGCCGTTGAGAAAATATTTTATTGAATTTCGGTCGCCACAAAATGAATTAATAATTTAAAATATCAAATCGCAGAAAAACAGTGGATGAATAAAGGGAATTTGTGTTGATGCAACTCCAGATTCGATGTGCGGCAAAATCACATTAGTCTAGAAAAAAAGCACAAAATTCAACACCAATCCATTGAATTTCACTTGGTCACTGAGTAAACATTTTTATTCACTTCGTTGATCACAGAAAAAATACTTTCGACGATTTAAAAGAGAAGAAAGAGCAATAATTTGCGCACTATAAAGAGACAACCACATTTCAACAATGTGGAAAGATCGAATATACTACTCAGCTGCTACTATGAGAGTGCAACGCTATCTGTTGGCGATCACATTTTCGTGAGGGACAAAATTAGCCGATTGTCAATTCAGTAGTGTTTGTCATTCCTTTAGAATCAATATTATGGAATTTTCAGATATCGCCACCATCCACCCCTGAAAGTATGCAATTTTGGGCTTCCACGATTTTACGACATTTCAAAGGTCGAAATTTCCAATTTTCAGCTCCGAAATATATCCCCATGCAAATCGGATGCTGTTCAGCCGAGTTATGCGCGTACGAACCGACACAAATTCATTTTTATATACATAAGTATATATATTTGGCTTCAGCAGTCCTAAAAATCTAAATTTTTTTTTTAGTGTAAAAAGGCGTAAAAGTAAAAAAAAAAACAAAAAATTTTGAGAGGAAATTTGTTTTTATATTTTTTATAAATGTTCAAAGTTTTCGTTGTTGACTAGAAAAATGCATGGCATAACTGTGGCGCAAAGGTTTGAAAACGCCATTTTGTAGATCTCGGTGAAATAAGCACAAAATATCAAGTAAAAAATATTGATTAATCGCTTAGTTTAGGAGATATCGAGGTTTCAAAATTAATTTTTTCCTATGGAAATTCCAATGAAATTAATTATTTTTGCTTCGGTACAAAAAAGTGTTGTATACATCCAGTGTTGTATACATCTGTATACATCTCAGATGTATGCAACACTTTTTTGTACCGAAGCAAAAATAATTAATTTCAATGGAATTTCCATAGGAATTGTGAAAAACACTGCACTGTGAAAAACTTTTTAGGTGTTTGCGGCGGGATTCGAACCCAAGACCGCTGGCTCAGTAGTCCGACGCACTAACCACTTGCGCTACGGTGCCCACATAAGTATATGATTGCTAAAATTCTGCAACTCCACTTAAAATAGAAAGCCAACCGCTTGCCCAACATTAACTCATTCACACATATTTATGTACATACATGTCTATGAATATTTTTCTCTGTTAATAAACATCTAGTTTAATTTTTCTAGTCTCCAGTCTTCTGAAACTATTTGTGAAAATTCACATCTCTGTTCTATTTGACTAAAAACATTTATACATCTCACACCGGTCAGCCCACGGCACAGTGTAGTATGGCTGCTCTTAAATCAAGCTGAATTGTGTTGCCCAACATCACTTGCGTCTAAATATACTCGTACACTTGCGTGTGACTTTTGTCGGAGCTGTTTATTTACATTTTATATAAGAATTCGCTGTTGTGTTCATAGAAAAATGGATATTTTATTTCTAAGCAAGCGAATATATCTTGGAAAAGGTGAGGGATTTATGCACGGTGGAATAGTTGTATCCACCGAAGGAATAATTCGAACAATACTGCGATCTGCACAAGAAGTCAATACCTACATGTATAACACAGAATCGGAATCGGTAGGTATTAAGGTATTAGAAAAATTGGAAAACATAAATATCTGCATGTGCCTTCAGGTTTATGACTTCGAAAATATGATCCTGATGCCAGGACTCATTGACTCAAATGTACACATAAACGAACCGGGAAGGAAAGACTGGGAAGGATTCATCACAGCGACCAAAGCTGCGGCTGCCGGCGGATTCACCACAATAATTGATCGTGCAACGTAAGCAAATTAATTTGCTGTCTATATTTATCTTAATTTAATTGCTTCGTAGGAACACGATTCCACCTACAACAAATGCAAATTATTTAAAGATGAAAACCACAACAGCAAGGGGAAAGATTTACGTTGACGTGGGCTTTTGGGGCGGAATAGTTCCCGGCAATGTTGGCGAATTAGAAGATCTTGCTAAGTCTGGAGTTATAGGATTTCAATGTTCTCTTTGTCCTACTGCTGTGCCAGAATTTGAAAATGTCACCAAAGAGCAAGTGGAAAATGCTCTTAATAGGCTCGACGATGGAACTCTTGTTGCAGTAAACAAACAATGAAAATGAGAGTAAAATTGAAGGTCTTATTTATTTATATCCCCACACCTGTAGTTTCATGCTGAACTCCCAATGGATTCACCCATAAAACCAAATGACGACGAACCCAAAAAGTATGAATCTTTTCTGAGAACCAGGCCAGCATCAATGGAAGTTGAAGCAGTTAAATGGATAGCAAGCTTAGCAGAGCGTCATAAGAAGTAATGAATTTGTGAATTAACCTGCTAGTAATGAAAGGCCTTCGATTCACTTTTAGGAAACGCCTACATATCCTAAATCTCAGTGCTGCCGAAGCTATTCCAATTATTGAAAAAAGTAAGCAAAGCGGAACCAATCTAACAGCAGAAACTTGTCACCATTACCTCTGCCTGTCAGCTGAAGAAGTAGAAGATTGTCGCACAGAATTCAAAACTATTCCACCAATTCGCCCGAAAGAAAATCAAGATAATCTCTGGAAAGCTATCCAGGACAAAACCATTGAAATGGTGGTCTCTGACCATTCTCCAGCTACATCTGGCAACAAGTGCCTTACGTACGGCAAGACAAGGGGAGATTTTATAAAGGCATGGCCTGGGGTGGCCTCACTACAATTTGGTACGAAAAGGAAATAAACCGTTTCACTGGTATAATTTGGGACTTGTTTTTTTTTAGGCTTGTCGATTTTCTGGACGCATAGTCAAAAATATGGTTTAGGACTTGAAGATGTTTGCCGTGTTATGTGTGAGAATCAAGCGATTATGTGTGGCTTGCAAAATTTCAAAGGAAAAATCGAAGAAGGTTACGATGCAGACTTTTGTGTTTGGGACCCAGATGAGGAATTTTTGGTGTCACCTGAAATTATAGAGTTTCGAAATAAGGTTATTGAAAAATTAAGTGCATACTATCTAAAATAACTAACTGACTATTTATTTTAACAGGCTAATCCTTACATGAATCGGAAATTACGAGGAGTAGTGCATGCAACAGTGGTTAGGGGACTGCATGTATTTCAAAAATATGAAAGCTTCGGACAGCCACTGGGTAAAGTTATCCTTAGGAAAGCCAACAAAAAGATTGTAAAATTTGTACGATTATAAATAATGTCAAATTGGAGTCTAATAAAGAAAATATTGAGGTTAAGCTTACACGAAAAAACTTGCACGAGTGGAACGAGCTTACAAGACTACGCCCGACCAAAATGTTACTCGCGAACTACAACCAGAAACTATCTAGAATGTGTATTTATAGGAACGACAGAGCTGACGAACTAGCCAGGCAAGGGTCAGCCCTTAAAATCTCATTTGCGGAAAAAGTTCATATTCCTATGGGTTCTCTTAAGGACAGTATACTCTCACAATTCTTAAAACCATCTGGTCTCAGGTGGACCAGTCTGTCAAAAGAAATTATCAAATTTCAATAGGTCAAAAACAAATAAGCAAGAGTTGTGGCAGTTAGTATACAGACAGTACACTGGCGAATAGATGATGACCATGCAGCCAAACTAGCGATCCCTCACAACAATCTCTGCCGAAGCTGCAGTGATGAAAATTAAAAAAAATCTTTACATAAGGTGGCGCTACAGCTCGGTGTGAACCTGGGTGTTATATTTTTGCACTATTGGAAGGGACCTACAGTTTTTTGCCGACTCCGAACGGCGAGTTGAGAAGCTCATTGACAAATGATACTCTTTGATTGCTTGTCAGACATTCGAAAAAAGTGGCACCGTGAAAATTTTTTTAGGAACCCGTGCAGCATTGCTAAGTAGTGCAACGCACTACGGTGCCACAGTAGCTTATTCATTTTCTATGCGACCTTAGACAGATATCCGAGAAAAGGTTTTGGAACTGATCCTCTTTAACTCCATAGGGTAGATAGATAAATATCTCAAACTGCGCCCTTTTGCCTTATTTGGGTTTCCTCTGCACCGAAACCACTACTTCTACATACATACCTACTTATGTATTGATCTTAAAAAAATATATTAGACTATTAACCAGCTTCCTTCAGGGACATATTAAATACTAATGTTTAAAAGTCAATGAAAGCTGTAGATTTTGCAATCATTATCATTATCATTACTATATAATCACCCCTGTGATGAATTCCGACCGGTTTGAAAACGGACGGAATTACAAGGAAAGAATTCGAAATTAACGGATTTTTCCGAATTCATCCCTTGTAATTCCGTCCGTTTTCAAACCGGTCGGAATTCATCACAGCGGCGAATAAAGCAGTAACTCTCATTCTGTACACACGGCTATATCTCGGACCGGAGCCTAAACGGCTGGGCGGATTTACTTGAAACTTCAGAACTGGAGTCTGTGGGACTATACCACAAGGCAAATTTGGAATTTTCACTCTAGCCCCAAAAATTAATGTACCTATACTTTACTTGGGACCGATTTTATAAAAAGCGGATTTTCTCGAAAACGGCTCCAACGATTTTGTTCAAATTTCATATTTAAGTTAGCTTAGACACATGCTATCAACTGTCATACCAGGTTTTTGCCTAAATATTTTCTTTTTACCATTTTTCTAAGATTGGATACTTTTCGGTTATTGCTTGATCGGTTATTTATTGATCGGTATAACAGATTTTCATATAGTAACCGTTTAAAAGTGAAATTGCAATAAGAATACGATAATAATGTTGATTGGTTTGGAAATAATACGTACCAGGACAGAATTGAACAAACCATAATCGACAACTCTTTTGAACAAATTGTGCATGAACCTACAAGAATAACAAACACTTCATCAACATTAATCGATTATATCGTAACAAACATTATGGATGTAGAAGGTAACGTTAAAACCGATTTTAAAATAAGTGACCACGAATCTCTTGAAGTTAAGATTAAAGTGCGATCAATTAATCAGGGAAAACCCCAGAGAACATATAAAACTATGGTGTTTAATGTAGAAACCTTCAAAAACGAACTGCTTAGCAGTAGAAACCTTACGACAATTATGACGAATCATGATACTAATTTGAAAGAAGTAGTAAAAGATTTCTGTTATGTAATAAACAAAGCCTTGCAAAAGATGGTAACCAAAAGAATATGCAGGGGAAATAACGAGTGCAGTAGTTGGTTCAACCAACATTTATCCAACTTGAAACATGTTAAAATTCAGTGCTATCAGACTGCTGTTTGGACGAACACCAGAGACGCCCGGGAAAACTATAAATACCTTAGAAACAGATATACACAAGAACTAACATTAGCAAAAAATAACTTTATTACAAGAAAGGTGGACGGAGCCAACAATCATAAAACCATGTGGAGGACACTAAAATCACTTGTATTACAAGAAGGAAAAAGTGAGATTAAAAAAATTAATTATAACGGAACGATTATAACAAATAAGAAAATTATAGTAAACACACTAAACAAATTCTTCATCACCAGCGTAAAAGAAATTAATGAAAATATTCCTTTCAAATTATACGTCAATCGAATAGAGAACATTAACGAAAGCTGTTTTAAATTTGGACTAATACATCTGAATGAGCTGAAAGACATAATGAAGAGCATGAATAATAAAAAAGATTTCAACCTTTTATCAGTAAAAATGATGTTAAGCGCGTTCGAAATCATTGGGCCAATCCTTCTTCGCATCATTAATGAATCGCTTAATTCTGGAGTTTTTCCCGACTGTTGGAAGGAAGCTATAGTGATCCCTATCGAAAAGGTAAAAAATACTGATAAACCAGTGGAATTTCGTCCAGTTAATATGCTAATGAGCGAAAGCAAAATTTTTGAAAAACTGGCCTTTAAACAATTAACCAGATATATGGAAAATAACAATCTTCTGTCGGAATTTCAGTCAGGATTCCGGCAACAACACAGTTGTGAGGCACTTTTAAATCTCGTAGTAACACAATGGAAAACATACGTACATGACAAAAAAGTAATAGTGGCAGTATTTTTGGACCTACAGAGGGCGTTTGAAACTATATCCAAACCAATCCTAATAGAAAAACTAAAAAAATATGGGATAAAAGAAGTGAAACTGAAATGGTTTACAAGCTATTTATCAAACAGACGACAGCGAACTCGACTGGAAGAGTATACCTCAGAATCGTTGACGGTAGAACTAGGAGTACCCCAAGGAGCAGTTTTGGGAACGCTGTTATTCATCATTTACATCAATGACATAGAAAAGGTTCTTTAATTTTCCGAAATAAGACTTTTTGCTGACGATGCACTCATTTTTGTATCGGGAAGTTCTGTAGATGAATGTATTGATCAATTAAATCTCGACCTAAAAAATATCTCAAATTATTTAAAAATGAATAAACTAAGACTAAATACTAGTAAAACTAAAGCTATGATCATAAATGCAGAATCTATTAAACACAGTTATAATTGTTATAATTGAACGAGTAAGTGAAATTAAATATTTGGGTGTTATAATAGATAAACAATTGAAGTTCGATAAGCATTTAAGCAAAATTTGTAAAAAAAAATTGCTCAAAAAATTGGTTTCTTCAAACGAATCAGGAAAAAATTATCAATAAATAGCGCACTAAAAGTCTATAATGTTATGATAAAGCCTCACTTTGAATTCTGTTCAACAATTATATTCTTAAGTCAAAATCAATATAAAGAACGTTTACAAAAATTACAAAATAGGGGAATGAGATGTATCTTAATGTGTAATATGTTAACTCCTGTAAGAATGATGATAGACACTCTAAAATGGTTAACAATAAACCAAAGAACATTAATGAATGCACTATTATTTGTATTTAAAATGAAGAATAACCTCACACCAAGATATTTAACAAATCAATTAGTTTATGTTGCAGATATTCAACCGTATAATTTAAGAAGTGGGCACCGTAGCGCAAGTGGTTAGTGCGTCGGACTACTGAGCCAGCGGTCTTGGGTTCGAATCCCGCCGCAAACACCTAAAAGTTTTTCACAGTGCCCACCTCTTTCGAATGTTTGACAAGCATCAAAGAGTATCATTTGTCACGATTGAGCTTCTCAACTCGCCGTTCGGAGTCGGCAAAAAACTGTAGGTCCCCTCCATTCGTGCAAAAATATAACACGCACACACAAATGGTTGCGAGAAGCAGGCCCAGGTTCACCTCGAACTGTAGCGCCAACGAAGTAAGTAATTTAAGAAGTAGAAATAATTTTAGACTTGGCTTTTTTTCAAATAATAGATCCCAAAATATTCTAATGTACAATGGTTTGAAATTATTCAATAGTTTGCCAAATGTATTAAAAATTGAACGCAATATTAAGACTTTTAAAAGAATGTTAGTTCCTTATATTAAATTAAACTACAATTAAGTTATTAGTTTTTAAGTTTTTTTCTTTGTTGAACAACCTTTTGTAAAAATAGCTTAAAGCTAAATAAAGACATCTATCTATAATGTGAAAAGAATGTCAACGTGTTTACATGTACAAACTGACATACATATGTATGTATATCCCTCGCATGATTTGATCCTCTTTCAATACAATTCGGTATGAAAGTGGAAGCGTATAAATTAGGTTAGGCTGAAAAAAAACAATCCATGTTATAAATAAATTTGAGGAAAAAATTTAAAATTTTTCCAAAGTGCAACGAAATTTTCAAAAATATATTTTTTGACCTACAGCAAATAATGAGGCTGAAAGTGGGTACCTTACTTACTTAGTTGGCGCTACAGCTCGAGGTGAACCTGGGCCTGCTTCTCGCAACCATTTGTGTGTGCGTGTTATATTTTTGCACGAATGGAAGCGATCTACAGTTTTTTGCTGACTCCGAACGGCGAGTTGAAAAGCTCAATCGTGACAAATGATACTCTTTGATGCTTGTCAGACATTCGAAAGGGGTGGCACCGTAAAAAAAAACTCTTTCAGGTGTTAAGACCAGGCCAGGAGTTGAATCCGGGCAGCATTGCGTAGTAGTCCAACGCACTAACCACCACGGCCACGGCGACCACTAAGTGGGTAGCTACATAAGATAAATAAATCTGACGCACATACAACGAAAGCATGATGAAGGAAATGTCGAAAAAAAAGAACATGGTAATGTTGTGGGCCTAATGGATGATGGAGCTGTTGTTGTCTTTTTCTTTCTTCCAGCTCTCCCAATTCAATTCTGCGTTATAGCTATGAATTCAAACTCAGTTTATTAGGCGCGGCGCGGCGCATAAAAAAATATACGAGTACTTATGAATAGGGAATTACTTATCTGCAGATTGTTAATTGTGTAGCTCCGATCCGTCAGTCAAAGAAAAGATTATCTAGAGGCCAGGCCAGGCCTACTTTAAATGAATAAAAAAAATAACCCTCTAAAGATAACTATGTTATTTATTACAGTCAACAAACTGAGGCAGATACTACAGCCCGAGAACAGCTCGGCTCTCAATAGATCTGTTAGGTGCTCCAATCCTAATTACATTTTTACCGACAGAAAAAATTGTATACATAAACCCCTTTTCACTGTGGTAGTATTTTTTCGGAGCAAAATATTTTAAAAGTTGTGTAGATATGCATTAGTTTCCTACATTATTCAACCGCTCAAACTTGGTAGAAGATTTTCAGTCGTTTCTTACCGCCAACAAAACCGGCAAAAATCATCTCGTGTGTGGTGGCCCAGTGTTTGCATGGTGGGGTTGAAAATAAGAACTTTATTTTCTTGGCTTGTTTTGTTGTTCTTTGAAAATAAGAATTTTATTTTCTTCGCTTGTTTTGTTGTTGTTTTCTTCGCTTGTTTATTTTTTTTAGAATTTATTTTACTGCCTGTTGAAGTTGGAGAAGGGAGAGCGTTTCACTTTTTCGTCTGATTCAGGCAAATTTGCCCTACCGCGGCTAAAGAAGTTTCACTTCAAAAAGTTTCCAACTACTAAGGCTTTAGAATAAATGTCTTGGCCATAATTCAACCACGGCCTCCGCAATGCTAATCAATAGTTTCTTTAATTTATAGGTCAAAGGTGAAGCACTTTTATAATTCTAAAAGGTAATTACCGTCATCTTTTTTTTTTTATTTCGTTCGGAATCAGTAAATATATTTTAACACAATAAAACCGCAGATGCTATTTGGTACCTACATACATATATATTTTATTTGACCCGTTTACGAAAAAAATAGTATTAATCTATTTTTAATTTTATATTTTCATAATGTAGGAGGTATGCGTTGTTTTCTGCCTGATATTATGATTAAGCAATTTGAATTCACTTCCAACCGTTAAAGTCATAAAACTACTGAATTATCCAGATACCTACATATTTGCTTCGCTAACACATTAGATATGAGTGTGAAACCATCACCAGTTGTTGATCTATAGATATGTATATACATATAATGTAAGTAGATAAGATAAAGATCTTTGGTGGCTTTCTTTCTGTATTAGCAAATACAATTTATTCGCTCTGCGTACCTGCATGCATAAATAAATTAATTAGATGTGTATTATGTATTATTCATTTAGTAATAACGTAATGCAAGGTCAAGATTACAGCATTATTAACGTCACATTAAAATATATTTAAAATTATAACGGTTGAAATGTTATAAACCAAATATGCATTTTCAGTTACTAGTTTATTTTACAATAACTTCTTGAATAGAAATGTAATCTAAATTGTGCAGCTATAATACTCGTACAATTAGCACTTGCAAGTTCGAAATCTAAGAGTAAAAAATTAGCAGATTTTGCCCGGTAATCAGGTACATCAAGAATACGTAAATAACTTTATAGCTAATGAAATAGTCAATTTATGTAAAGTGACATGAGTTCTAAATTCTAATGTAATACAATGTAAAGACCTTGGAATGAGCTGAAGAGTTTGCTTTGGAATGTAAACACGTTACGTACCTATGCGATTTATTTATTCTGTACAAAGGCTTCGATTTAAACTAGACACATTCAGTAAAGTAAAAGAGAGATCAAAACCTATATAAAAAATGTAAGATACAAATTAAGGGAAAGGTAAAAATCTTTGTCCCTTAATTTTTGGCATTGCAATAACCAGATTACTCCACTTTTTCACGAAATATGTTTTTTGATGCAGAACTATACAAAAATAAAATCTGCATCGTTCGGTGCTGACGTTGAAGGTACAAAAACTGAATTTTAGAGTTATCATTTACTTTAAAACGGAGCACGTTGAATAATATAATAAGTGGTCGCCGTGGCCGTGGTGGTTAGTGCGTTGGACTACTATGCATGCTGCCCGGGTTCGATCCCAGCAAAAACACCTGAAAAGTTTTTTCACGGTACCACCTCTTTCAAATGTTTAACAAGCAATCAAATAGTATCATTTGTCATGAGAAGCTTCTCAACTCGCCGTTAGGGCTCGGCATAGAACTGTACCTTCCATTTCGTGGAAAAAATAACATGAACACAAATGGTTGCGAGAAGCTAGGCTTGGTTCTGTGTTGGACTGATGACGCCGCGCCGTAGATATAATAAGCGAGCTTTTGAAATCATAGCATGCTTATAGCTTCTTGAGTACTCTGCTGGAACACTAAATTATTGTAGAAGGGCATATCCGCGAGGAACAAAGTTTTTGGCCATTCGATCGCTGTTTTAGCGTGATTGAAAATATGTATGTATGTATGTGTGTATGCAATGTATGCATATAAATATGTTGTGTCGCGTCACGTTTTCGAGATAACCGTACGGTGCTGTACGGTACGGTACGGTATACAGAGAGGACCGGGTTGGGATAAGGATATTTCGGAATCTGATTCATTGGTTCATGATATGAAAAAAATCGTATGGGAGGGGTTCTATCTTGAATACCCACTGAGCTACAGGGTGTTTAAAAAAGTTCCTTCAGAGAGGTAGGTACCAACAGTTATTCAATTATAACTTCAAACGTATTAAACTTAGAGCAACCAAATTAGGCTCGTTTCGTAGATAATTGACTAGTACCTATTAAAGTTAAAGAACATAACCATGCGTGCTTTCATTTTCGAGATATTGGTCTTCAAACACAGGTTTTTTTAATCTTTTTTTAACCAATTTTTGTGAAAATCGCAGTTATCTCGGGAAAGTGTGCTTATAATTTTTTTTATTAGTATTGTGTTCGTGCACCATAGTGTCGCCTACAAATTCACCACACAAAGTTTTTACTTACAGTTTGGGACTTACAGTTTTCCTGGTATAAAGTTAATTGAAGCACAAGAATCATTCAAAAACGGGCGTTACCTTGTATGCCGTGTCCTTCATCAAACTAAATGTCTATTATTTGCTGATGATTTTAAAATGTTTGTTAAAGTGTCCAACTCGGATTGCTTAATGTTCCAACAAGAGATTGACCTATTTTTGCGATAAACGATTTGAAGCTTAGTTTATCTAAATGTAAAGTTTGCTCGATTTCTCGATCACACAATCCCTTGCTTCATTCCTATGTGGCTGGGAACGTTGCTTTTGCTAGAGCATCTGAAGTTAAAGATCTTGGAGTTATTTTCGATAGCAAGTTAAGCTTCAATTTGCATGTTGATTATATCGTCTCTAAGTCTTTTTCCCTACTTGCTTTTACAAAAAGAAACTCTGAAGATTTCCGTGATCCATTTGTTCTTAAAACTCTTTACTGTTCTCTAATTAGATCCAGATTAGAGTACTGTTGTGTTATTTGGGATCCTTTTTATGGTGTGCACTCTTCTCGAGTTGAACGGGTTCAGAGACGCTTCACTCGCATTGCTCTGAGGAGATTCAATAGGGATTCTGGACTGCCTTCGTATAATACTCGCTGTCCATTGTTAGGCCTGAATACTCTCGTTGTAAGGAGAAAGATGCTGTCCTTGATGTTTCTAAAGGACATTGTCTCTAATAGGATTCATTGCAGTGAACTCCTTTTTAGTATACCATTATATGCCCCAAGCAGAATGCTGAGAGAAAGACATTTATTTTTACCTCCGGCACATAGAACTAACTATGGATTGTCTGAACCAATAACTCGGTGCATCTATTTATTTAACTCGGTCGATAATACCCTTGATTTAACCTCGAATCGGGATTGCTTTAAACGGAATGCTCTTATTGTATTATCGTCTAATTTTACGTAATCTATGCCCTATTGTTTATTTACTTAAGTTTTCAATATGCTTTTGAATTATTATATATTATTATATTTACTATATGTATACAATTTTATATTTTTATTTTTGCGGAATCTGTTAAGGTTTTCTACTTTGTAGATGAAATAAATAAATAAATGCCAGGCTATTAGAAAAATCAGGCGAAAAAGTTTGAAGATACATTTTTTTTTACTCAAGCAGACGTCTAGCTGTATGGTCAAATAGAAAACGGTTTATATTCTGTCACATATATGTAAGAGTATGACGCAGATATGCAACAGTATGCATTAAAGGATTAATTGAAGAGGTAGTCTACGAAATGCTCTGGAGACTGAAAGTGCAGCTCGACGCAGCTAATTTATTATTTTCAATAAACTACAGATTCTCAGATTCTCTTTTGACTTTAAATATATCTTCGGCAGAGGCCGGCAAAGTTGTTAAAAGTCTTATCATAAATCGAAAACAATTTTATTTACTATACTTAAAAAGAAGTTTTTAATTTCCGTCATATATATATTAATAGTAGGGTTATTATTAAATTTTTTGTATTAAAAGAAAGCACATACCCTGTTCTTTGAACTCCATAACTTAACACAACCAAAACTTTACACAGAAGCGTACGCGATCGGCAAACTTGCATAACTAATTGAGTCGTATTGGCATAGGTATCAGCTCAGCAAACAAGTTGATGCGTTCACTTTCGTTACCAAAAACAAAAGTACCGTTAGGGTTACACAGTTAATTCTTATCATTCTATTTAATTTGGACATTTGTTGTCACAGAAACATTAATAACGTCTCAAATTTTTACTATTGATTTTTTTGAGTTATGACCTACAGCGGGACCACTGCGCATTGCTGCGAAAAGCTAATATTCATTCTGTCGAAAGTATGACGTAATCAGTCGTCACACTTTTTCGTTACAAAAAATTTTGACGAAAATAAGAAAAAAATAATTAATTTCAATGGAATTTCCATGGGAAAAAAATAATTTTTAAACCTCGATCTCTCCTAAACTAAGCGATTAACCAATTTTTTTACTGTATATTTTATGCTTATTTCACCGAGATCTACAAAATTGCGTTTTCAAACCAAACCTTCAAACCTTGGCGCCACGGAAACCGTAAAATCCCCTTCAATGCTTTTAAGTGATAAAAATGAAGAGGGAAATATATCGCTCCTTATTAATTTTTGGTTGATTCGGTGTGCCTAGGTATCGATTGCTATCATTGTCTAGTCTCTACACGCTTTCTCTATCCCAAAGAAAAAGCTGTAACTCATGTTTTTTTTAATTGTTTGTATGTACTTACTTACATACATTTCAAATTGTTGAGCTCTGCATGTTTTTGTTTTTAAGTCCACGAGATGAGTTGTCAAATAAAAAAAATGTTTATCTAACATTTTTTTACTCACAAAAAGCCATGTAACTCGAGTCACATTTCAACACAAGTATCACTCGATTATTTTCGTAAATGACACGAGTTTTTCGAATTAAATAAAATCACTCGAGTCCCATCACTTCATCACAGCACAGCATGTTCAATAAAAAACATACCTGGCAAACTCCAATAACTTGTCGTCCTATTTCACCAATTGAGGTGAGTACTAGTCCACAAATATTGCGTTTGGTAACACTAACCTCTTGTCACAGTACAGTGAAGCAAAAGCTTTTTGATGCCACCAATTTTTGAAAAACTTTTAACCATCTCTACCACGTTCCTACGTATTCAAGCTACTTTTAAACTAGGTGATTGTGTACACATACAAATAACTTAAGTAAATACATTCTACATATTTACACGCTTATCTTATCAACACCATATACTTGCCAATGAGTACCGTACATACTATGCACATGTATGACGAATAAACTAAAACGACGAAGGCGATGACGACAACTACGAAATAATACACGATTGCGTTCACTCTCGCGCTACCCTGTCATTGAAACAACGTGATATAAATGTGCTACGCGAAAAAAAGCAAACAAAAAAAAACATTTCTATGACTTTGACGTGGCCGAACTACGAAGACAACGACAACTACACGATTGTGGTCCGCGTTGACTGTTGCTGGTGGTAGTAATTGTGGTGGTGGTGGCAGTATGGCATACGAAACAAATGTGAATACGAAACCCTTGACGTAATCGCTAGCTTCAGTTGGTTAGTGCTTTGCTTGGTGATGTTGACGGTGGTTTAGTCAGTAAGTCATTTGGTTGCTTGAATAATCTCCATGTACACCGCGCCGCACCGACTGTTTAGTACTTTCCTACGTGTTTTTGACGTTGGTTTTAGAAGTGGCGGTGGTTTCGTACTTTGTAGTAATACCCGCCGCTTTTCAGCTCTATCGCTTCGCGCAATATTCCCACCAACAAAAATATTTCTACGATTTGTCACTTATGTATATACATACACGCTGACAAGGTGGAAGGGGAAAGATAATATGGTAACTATATGTACAATATCTACATCATCGGCATCGACATCATCATAAATATTACGTATAGTGTCAGTTACCCTTAAAAAGTTTTTTTTTGCCTTTTGATTTGTTTTCCGCTAGTCTTACAAATTTTGTAAACATCAGCAATATGCTAGATGCAATGTCTGTATTTTATTATATTAAATAACCGGAGAAAATAACCATTGATAAATAACGGATAAAACTGTGTCGTAATAGTTTCAGCACACGGACTTGTGATTTTCCCTCCTACCGTTTTAGAAGAGTGAGTGTTTTTTTAGGGGGTGTCGTCTATTTTTATCATATGGACAGGGTGAAAAATTCTGTTGTGATCACAGTCGCGGGTGGCATTGTCTGATTTTTAAAAACCTCATCGAGATTATTGTGCCCAAATGTAAACACGAAAAATTATTTTTCTCTACTAAAACCGAAAGAAAGAAAAACAAAAATAATACCCTGCTTTCATCATCGCAAAACTTGATTATGTATATTTTGACATTTGTCGAGCAAAGTGGAGGACTACGATATAATTCTGTTTCACTCTAGCTCTTCTGTTCAAACGCGGTTGAAATAGTCTGATATGAGCGCAGTAAATAATTCTGCATAGAAAAATTTCCCAACTTTGACAAACATCGTGGTGAGATTTAGAAAAAAAATTCCCTCCCACGGTGGAATATTCAGTTTTTGACATTTGCCTTTATTGATAAAATTTTTGTCCGTCCATCTATCTCCGTCGTCGTCGTCAACTGAGAAAGAATCGAGTGTTGTTTTTTTTTTCTACCCGTCTTGCTTTCTAGAAGGAGAAAATTTTTCCCTCGCGATTTTTCGCACGGAAAAACTAATATTAAAATTGAGAATTTACTTCATCAATATTCAATTTCGTGCAACACGTGATTTTGTCTCCGTTTTGGTGTAATACACTAAAAGTGTAAGGAATTAAATTTTGGCGAAAAAGCGTAAAGACAAAAATACCTAGTCTTTTTTTTGACATTTTGTTTACAACAATTTTTAGTGATGTCATCAGAAAAGTTTCATTCACTTTTGATTTGTGGGAAATTTTGTGCATTTTCCTTGATTGGTTTTGATTGCAATGGATTGCAATAAGGTAGAACAAATAAAAATTAATAGCTTTTTGCATTTATTTATAAAAAGACAAACATTAAAATTCACTATTATTATTCGATAGTGATAGGGAGACCAGGAAGTCTCAATAAGTTTTCATTTTGCCTTTTCTTATGACGTCATCTATAAAATGAAACAACCTAGCAAAAAACGAACGTTCATTGTAAAATGTCGAATTGCTGAGCAATATGTATTTGTGTAATGTACTCGACTGTGACTGCTTAAGCAACAATTACTGGATATAATAAAATTATTTGAATTGTAGTTTGTCTAGGGTGCAAGGTCAGTTAGGATTGCTATAGATAAATCTCCCAGTTCGAGGACCATAACATTTTCAACATTATTGTGAAATATTTGCGATTAGTAAACTTTATATCGTTAAATACTTGTTTCAGTTAAATGGAATGAAACTGACAGCTGCTCTGATCAATACTTCAGTTTAGTTATTCCAGATGAGTCATGACAAATGTATGTTGGTAAAAAGAGCTGGACAGTTTCAGTAGCTTATCCGTTTACTCTGTCTGTCTATGGTTTTCTGTTTACCTTTCAAATTACTTTTGGAATCAGTTGAAAACAATGTCTACGAAGCAGTTTTAAATTCCATTATAAAAAGTCGTTTCGATCGTTGGTGTTGGCATAGATGGAGCTATGCTATGTTTTAGCCAAAAGAAGGGATAACATTGACATCAGTGTAAAAACAAAGTGTGCTCCCTACAAAAGCAATAAATCTGTTGTGTTATTTTATTTAAGAGCTTTTATCATTTCCTCTTTATTGTTACATGCCGTGGAATCAGATTTTCTTTGAAGTATCCGCTTTTCAGAGGTACATTGAGGAGGAAAGTTAGCTGAAGCTAATAATGCAACAGGACTTCAGTCGATCTTATATCTTTCGATCACTTTTTAGTCTATATACCACCTACTGTATCTATCTGATTCTTAATTAAATATCCTTTTAATCTTGACATTCCTAAACCTTACTATGCTGCGTTTCAGACTTATTTATTATCCCGAGCTCGGAACTTGGAAGCTCACTATACAATTGTATGCATCTAGCATCAAATTCTAGGGTCTACATTATTTCATATTTATTAAAGGTGTATTTCCATTTGAAAAAATAATGTTGCCATTGCTATTTCGTGTTTGTACCTAAAGTTGGTCCTTTGTTTAAACATTTCATTGGCAAATGTTCTGTGTGTTATTTCAGATTAAAACATTGTTAGCTCCTTCGTACTACTGCCGCAACCATATCATCAGAGCATAATAAAATTGTACTCAACTTACATATTTTTATTTCTGCTGGCGGTCGCAGTGACGTATTTTTGTTTGTAGCCCGTTTTTATATAGTGCATACATTGTTTCTCTGTTCTGTTTTAAAACTGATTGGAATTCTTATTGGCCGATAGTGGAAATCAGGTGGAGGTCACACATAAACCTATTCTTAGGTATAATCTCTTTGTATCCCCTAACGAGAATTAAAACATATGTTGGCTTTGCACAAAGCTGTTCAACCAATATACATATTAGTTTTATTTATATCTCTTTTATTTACAGACTTTTTATCTAAGCGCGACCAAGTTCAATAAATAAAATTGATTTTTATAAAAAAAAACTTTCACCAAAAGTTCATTACAAAATCGGCAAACTGAAGCAACTTTCGGAGGCGACGGTGCTGTTGAAAATCGAAAAAATGGACAGCATCGTGGAGGAAAACGGCAACAATTCCAATAATATAGACTCACTTTCAGACGTGAGTATAACGCAAGCTTCATCTAACGCACCTAATTCCACAACGACGACCACCGTTTTAACGACTGGGTCGAACGTCGTTCAATTTATGCCAACACACAATATCCAGGTGACGACAAAATCGACTCATGCCGTCTGTGGCATACATATTTTCCATTTTATAAAAATAATAATAATAATTCCAGCCCCAATCTGTAATACAGGCAAATCAGTCATCGGTAATACAAACAGCGGCTGCGAACGTTCAACCAGTGACTATGTCCAAAGGTGGTGTGCTCTATGTGAGTAAACCTAACACGGTGATTCACACAACATCAGGAAATACAGTACAGGTGAGTTCTAAATAATGCAAATTTCGGATCATCCTGATAAATCGTATGAACTTTTTCCCAGATAAAGCACGAACCCAATACACAAATAATGGATTCAAACAGTGAGGAGAGTCTCACGGATGATGATTCACCAAGAAGACAGAGAGAATTCACACGGCGACCTTCGTACCACAAAATCTTAAACGATATTAGTGGTCCAGACATTTCAGGTAATTTTTATCCTTCAATGATTTTGTGTATAACTAGATTTTAAATGTAACAATATTGCTGCGCTGTTCCTCATCCCATCCAAGAAAAAAAAAACATCTACCTCATCATAAACTCATTCTTTCCATATACAAGACAAAGAACAACCGCATTTTTTCATCTCATTTGTACGTTCTTTCGAATTGTGTTGGTATTGCAAAGTCAAGTACATACTAGTTTCTAATCATTCATTTAATTTTTAGTACTAATATTCAAGCTCTTTCTACTCTGCATACTATGTGCGTGTTTCTTACAAAAAAAACATTGTTGTGTTCTATTGTCTAGGCTTTAACATATTTTGGTGGATATTTAAGAGATTGGTGTATATATGTATGTGTGTTTTGTAAATATATGTTGGCACTTCTCTTTCTTATTAGCAACACATTCATTATAATGTTGTCTGGCAATTAAACAAACAAAAATAATATAAAAACGTTTGAAATCAGTATAACTCAAATAAATGGTAAAATTTTAGAGTTAAATCTCAATGCGATGGTATTATAGTATTCTAATGAACTGTTCATAAATATTTATTCGCAAAATAATAAGCACCGTGACAAAGTAGTGCCACCTGGAATCCGATTTTTTTTTTTATATTACTTGCGCAACATCATTATGTGAAATAGTTGAATGCAACTGATTTGCAAGTGCATTTCATAATCAGTTGCTTCTTTCGGAGACGGAGTTTTAATTCTTCCGTTTCTCTTTGGGTTTTTACTTTATCTTGAATCCTTAGCATCGTTAAGTGATTTATAAAAGTCTTGACACCCAAAGTGCCTAGGTTGTCAATCAATCAATCCAAACGACTCGATAGATTTCGCCTGCCGGCCGCTATGAAAAAGCTCGCCTTATCTAAATCTAACTTGATTTGCTTTACTTGGTATACTCGTATAAAGTTTTGCAATTGAAATCGAAACTGAAGCGTCCTGACTATAGAAACGAAATCGTTTATATGAAATTCCTTCGGTTTACTACTTCCATCACCTTAAATATACTCTGTCTGTGACTTTTTTTTTGTTTTTAGCCTATATCTCGTAAACTAATCGTTTTCGATATACATATAACGTTGATAGTTCAAAATACTCAAAATACTACTAAACATGCCCTTAACAACATGTCAAAATTTCATCAAAATCGAGGTGGTGTCCACTTTGTACACAATTATCCTTTTTTCGTTCAACAAATTGTGTTGTTTTTAAATCAGCAGACGGTAGCCCTATGGGTATTGCTCTCCGATTTGCAGAGTTTTTTCATGCATACTACGGTAACCCAGTCAGAGCTTAAGAGGGACAGGTTTATGCAAGCTATTGCAAACAGACTGAGAGGCAAACGTTCTATTTTCCCTGTACTGACAAGTTGGTTGGAACAAAGTATAGGTATAATTAAGAAGAGGGCGATTGTTGGGCGCCAATTTTTTCATATCGTTTTGTAAAAACTTTATGTGAGTCAACGCCAACAATGGATTACACCGTTACTACTGTAATATTTCTTATTGAGGAGTACGTACGTACATATGAACATACATACGTATCATATGTGAATTTTGTTAGAACTTAACAATAAATCTGCATTTGCCGTTCCAATCGTCTATTTTTCCACTTAAAATACGAACCAGTATTTGTAAACTTTCTATTATTATTATAATTTTTTTCATTTAGTTAGTTCTAGTTCTTTTTCCATATAAAAAATAAAATCTTAAACTTAACATTAACATCGAATAAATTCACGAAATACAGTAATAGAACAAGATCTATTTGCCACTAAACAAAATTAATATATTTCGGTGGTACTGTGTTGTAAAAACTTTAATTATGAAAATAAGCACTAAACTGTGAGTTATGAAAATTAAGTTCCAGCTACGTCTGTTTTCGGAAAATTCGGATATTTATTAAATTTAAACTATTTTTGTTTGTTTTGCTTTTGCAATTTCAAATATACTCGGTTATTTTTCGAATATTAAACAATTGGACATGGGAAGGAGAAGCATAACATGATTGCGAAAATATTAATTTCAAAAGCACAGAGTTACCTAATACTTTTATAAATGTTTAACATTAAATGTTGGTAGTTGTTTGCACATTTTTTGCTTTAAACGCTCCACAAAGAACGGAAATTTGTTTGTTTTTCTACATTTTATCTGTGTTTAAAAATCCTGCTTTTTCAAGTAAAATATTTTGTTTATATATGTATGTACATATGAATGTATGTAAGTGTCATAACTATATTTAGCACTTTCTCCTTTCTTTGTAAATACCATCAAAAAAGCATCACATCAAAGAATACATGTATAAACCCGTTAACCTCGATCATTTACTTCTTTGGAATAAGCTTAAAACAGAATATCATATTAAATGAGCTACTTACTCGTATCAAATCATCAATTTCATTCCGAAAATCAATTTAAAAAAAATCTCATCTCACATCTCTCAAGCTACTAGTTACCACCACTAAAAAAATTCGTTTTTAAGAAAACACAACCTCATTTTTTGTACTAAGTATTTCTCAATTAAGATTGATTGATAATCGAAAAATAATCGAAACGAAATTCCGTAGCTGGAACGACTTTGCAAATACAAGAAAGCGGCGGAATACCCACAATCGCATCGACTGGCGGTACAACCGGTACACTAATCCAATTGACCCAGGATACAGCACCAGCATTTTATTTACCTAGTAGGATCAATAAAATCAACACCAGTAATTTGAAATTTCAAAAAATTAATTAATTTGCGATTATTTCTCTCCTTTTCTTCCTATTTTTTCTCTTTTTCTCTTCCATCTCGTTCGCTCCCTGTCTCTCTCCCACGCACACTCTTTCTTCGTTTGTGTTTGTTGCCTTTTGTGCTTTTACATATGTGGTTTTATTCACACGGATGTGCTTAAATAGATAACACAGTCCTGGCCGAGGATCAAACCCGGAAACGAGAGATTCGGTTACAAAAGAATCGTGAAGCAGCCCGAGAATGCCGGCGTAAAAAAAAGGAATACATTAAGTGCCTGGAGAATCGGGTGGCGGTGCTAGAAAACCAAAACAAAGCCCTTATCGAAGAATTGAAATCGCTTAAGGAATTGTACTGTCAGACGAAGAATGATTGAGTAAGGCCTAAACCTGATTAAGAAAATTATTTAAATTTAGTTGTAAAAAAAAATCTAAAAAAAAAACAGAAATATATATGGAATTATATATTTGAAAAAAAAAAAACTTATAATAAAATGTATTTTAATTCTGTTCATTTGTTCGATTTATTATTATTATTTTTATTAATTATAATACTATTGATTTATATAATTATGTACATTTTCTTTATATAAAGCTTATATAATTATATTTTTTACCGGAAGTGAAAAAATGTATTTCTAAGTTTTTTTTAATGATTAAACATGAAGCATTGTAGACTTGTTTTAGGAAGAATTCGATTACCTATGCTATAATATTTGCATTTTCGATACATTTTTTTTTTATTTTGTTGTTTTAAGGTTACATATTTCGATAAATAAACATAGTTGATAGTATCAGCTATTTCTTTGAAATTTTCTTTTATTGAGCTTATTTGGAGATGGATATTATAGAAATTTTACTGCTTTTAATATGATCTGGCACAGCTATTTTTTACCTGTATTAATTGCAAAGGACCACGCGAAGTTAATAAAGAATGGCGCAAATTCATACCCAGATAAAGCCAACATTAAAAGAATTTATTCACCTACATAAGTTAAAATAGACTTTTTGCTATTCATAGTCACCTTATGACCAAACGTCACTTTAAATAAATTAGAGTCGGCTACTAGATTTCTCATAACATATTTTGACGTTTGGGTTTGTTCGCTCAAGTCACTTTACAATAACACTCTTAAGTCGATACTAACTATACATAGGCATAAACGTGTTTATGAATAAAGCCGTTATTTATTGTCGGCTGTAACTAAAGTCGGCTCTAGGCATTATTCATGGGCTGACTATGAATTTGCACCAATTTGTTTATTTTGAAGCAAGTACTTAAGCTGCATACATATACCTATTTGTATATGGACTAAGTACAAGCCATTAAAATCAGTGAGTGTATGCATTAATATACACAAAACAGTTTTAAATATAATAAACAAGGCTTAAATTGAGATCATTTAAATGTGCGAATGTGTACATCAGCAATTACCTACTAAAATATTTGCTTTTTGTTATTTATAGAATAGATAACTCAGTTTTCCAGTTTTTGCAGATTTGAGTGAATTTCTCTCATCTCAACAGAAATGTGGAATCTCTATGGATCTCCGGCTGAGCAATATAAGGCGTGTTTTGAAGAGATGTAGCTAGCTAGTAGTAAAGTGAAATCTTAGTACAACCACACAAAATGGGTAGCAACTATATTAGCGGTTTCCTTCAGTCAAAAGTGAATTGCGATAATTTCGTTCCGTTCCGTTTTGTTGTTACTTTACGGTACTAATCCTTATATATTAAAAAAAGGCCTGTGACAGACGGACAGAGAGACACTGAACTGATTCCATTAGCGTTCCGTTTTTGAGTACGGAACATTAAAAAGCTTTAAACCAGATTGACTGTGAATAGCTTTAGTGAGAAGCTTTCATTTTGCTTTAGATAATTCTCACCAAAACACATCTATTGTCATCGTTCTCGTGGATTGACTGCAGCATATTCCTTAACCACGTAAGTCAGTTGAATACAATGTTTACATACGAGTATGAATTTTCAAACAGAGAACCTATCCATGATAGAACTAAAATATGAAGTTTTGAAAGGAAATTTTACTAAAACTGCCGGCTTTGTGCGCTTTCCAATGCGATATGCATCCGGAGAATTCAACACTAAATGAACAAGTAAGCACAGTTAAAGTAAGTCTCGTATATGGAAGAGAAAATAACTTGTATGTTAACCTCCCGCCGGTCTTTTATTATAATTTTTTAACCCCATTACTCTACTATGTTTAGTGTTCAGTACTCAAATTGACTAAACTCGCTGTCTGTCACAGCCTCTTGTAGGCCTAAACAAAGATGTGAACTCATTTTGGGGAGTTAAATGGGTCATTTTGTGGGGTGAAGGCTCGTTGAAACATGAACTCCAAAATGTATACGTTACTTTGTGTTACTTTTTTTAGTACTGGATGGAAAAAAAACTTAAAAATTAATGTCCTCCCACCAAATCTCCAAAAGTATCACAGAAAAATCTGAAACAAACATGATCATTGAGAATAAGATGTGCATAGATAGATCGAACGAAAACTTTACACAGTGATCCTTTTACTTATCACATTCTGAAAAACAAAGTTTTCAAAATTACTTTTAATTAAATTTGGGAACAATAAAATGCCATCAATTTTGCAACCAAACATTTATCAACCTTTATTTTAAAAATATCCCTAAATAGTCGTGTCGAAAATGCAAACTAAATGAATTGTTTATTATTTAAAAAGAAAAAACACAATATTTTGTAGATTTAATTGTCTAGAAAAATAAAAGTTAACAATTGAAATACACCTGCAATACATATAACAAAACAGAATGAACCTATGGCATACAAAGATTTTGTTCATAATTGTCTTTTTTTTTTTATTAATATTAATAATTGTTTTTGTCAAAAGGAAGTCCGTTAAAATAATAATATGTATATTTAAATTCTGTTGTTTTATTTTAATTTACTTTATCTCTTTAAGTTTAACACTTCTAGTTTAAGTCCATTATGTTTCATTAAATCATTGTGTTGTGCTATTAAACTATGTAAATGCATAATTATAAAAAATAGATTTTTGTTTTTAAGATCATTTGTTTTGCTGGTGGATGACATGCATATGTACATATGGTATTTTTTTAAATTAAATAAAAGTGCATACCTACTTATATTATAAAAAATATATTTTGTTATCATAGCAAGTGATTAACGACAAAATAAGAATGAGATATGTAAGTGTGGCGAAATGGCATACAGCGAGGCGTTAAAAAAACATGAAATATAATATTTTGTTATCGTTATTATTTATCATTAAATACGTGAGGTTACACATTTTTATTTTTAGATCAACAGGATTTTTTTTTATATTTTGTGAACCTGCCGTCATTATTTAAGAATCTCTAAGTCAACATTTTATAAAAATTTTATATAACAATACTAATTTGAAAATTTGGTTTATAGTCTACTTAACTCTAAAGAAATGATTTATCCTTTTAATTTTATACATATGTGTATGGTATACTCGAATGACTCTTCTTAACTTAACAATAAAATCGATTTCTGAAAACTATCAATATAAAGAAGAATGTTCTATCAGTAATGATCAGGTACATTGCATACATTTTACCATACTGAACCCTTTGATTGTAGTGTAGTGGGCATTGCATTGGACAGGCCACGTTTACTTCAGACAATTTGTTTTTTACTTTTTTGAAGATATATTTTTATCAAATTATTCTCACCGTAGATGGTTGTATCAATGTCGTTTCCCAAATTTGACTAGCAATGGATAATTTCTCGGGGAGCTTGCTAGTACTTTTACATATTACGTCAATAAAGAGTCATACGAGTATGAAAATAAATAAGTATGTATATATTCTCAGGCTTTATTCTATGTACACAGAATAATTATGCATATTCTGTCTGTACGTTCGAATCACAATCAGCGCAGTATTGAGAATTATAGTACAACGTTCCTTATTTGTTTCTTACAAACTTAATGAATTGAATCTTCGTTCTTAAATGTTAGATCTGGAGCGCCACGTATACATCGAAATTAATTTCAAAAACAGTGCAGTTATTTTGTTTATTACAGACATTTTGTCTGTCAGTTACAGCAACATACATATGTACGAATATGTATATTTTCTTATTTTCAAATTTATTCTTTTAAAGTTTCATGAAGGAATCAATGACTATTGGTATCAAATATGTACTTATGTACATACATATGCGTTTATTGTAACATATAAATGTTATTGCATGTATTGTGTCATACTCGTGTAATGTCACGGATTAATACATTTTTATTTTTACCTTTTTTAGTTTCACCCATAAAATATGTATTGAATATGAGAATGTGCAAACCTTTAAATCATTTCAATTTTCATAGCGGAATAACAAATGTAAATAGTTACAACAAAAAAAACAAGAAGTAATAAATTGAGAGTAAACAAGTAAAGATAACTTAATATATATTTTAACTTAGACAAATTGATTTTATGTAATTAAAAAAAACTACACATTTAAGAGTACATAATTAATATTTTTTATCAAGAAAAGAGAAAAACAAAAAAAAAAGAAATCCAATAATGAAATTATTGATTAACATAAATATGCTTAAAGAAAATTTTCATCAAACTACATATGTATGTTTAAACAAATTTATAAAATTTGTACATTTTAAGAATGGTACTGTACAAACAAAAACATTTAAACAAAAAGAAAGTAAATACGTTTTGTATTTAAGTTGTAGGATGTGAAAGAGTTTTATCGTTATTACTTTGGTGTATATTGAGAAACATACAAAATTTGGAGAAATCGTTACAACAAATTAATAAATTTACAAATGTCGGATGAGTGGTTATTTTCTGGATACAACAAAAAATAAAGAACATTTTAAAAAATAAATATGTTAAAATGTATTTACATTTTTTTTTTTTTATTTGATACAGTGCAACCTTTCTAGTTGGCCACCTGATAAAGTTCGCCAATATTTAACTGCACCAGGAAAATTGCATACAAATGTTTCTCAAAATACCTTTATATGTATGTGGTCCACCTGACTATCTTGCCTACCTTGGAGCTTGGCCGCACATTTGAAAACTTTATCTCTCTCTCATCTTCTTCTTCTTCTTCTATACTATTATAAAGACGAAAAGTTTGTATGTAATGGGTAATCTCTGGAACTACTGAACCGATATTAAAAATTCTTTCACTAATAGAAAGCTACGCTATCCCGAAGGGCTATAGGCCATTTTTTTCTATACTTCTACACTATTATTATAAAAACGAAAAGTTTGTATGTAATGGGTAATCTCTGGAACTACTGAATCGATTTCAAAAATTCTTTCACTTATGAAAAGCTATCCCGAAGGGCTATAGACTATTTTTATCTATACTTCTCTACTATTATTATAAAGAGGAAAAGTTTGTATGTATGGGTAGTCTCTGGAGCTATTAAACCGATTTAAAAAAAAATCTATCACTAATAGAATTCTACACTATCCAAAAGGGCTATAGGCTATTTTTATTTAAAAATATTTTAGATAACACTATCTTTCAGATCGATGCTTAGCTACAATATGCGAAATAAGACGACTTCGTGCAAAATAACGAAAATATTCTGGCCGCACTCCAACAGTCGCAAAAATGAATACATGCGTTGAATGAATGCAATCTACTACTTGGCATTGTCACAGGGCACTGCAAAATCGGATAGCATGGTTGCAGACTTTAAACTAGTCTCGGTGGGCTACCTATGCAGAAACCACAATGAACCGGAGACTGTAGAAATACTGGAGCACCAACTGTGTCCTTGCCCTGCACTGGCAAACAAGAGGAACAAAATACATACTGGGCAAATACTATTTCAACTCACTTGAAGAAGTCGCAAATATAAAACTTCACCTTATTAAAATTACTCAACAGAAAAATTAATTTTGTCTGAACAAAGCAAAGACATTTAACTAAATTAGTGATTGGAGAGTTATGGTATCACTATAGACTACAGACTATATGAGGCTCAGCCGCCACCCCCTGACCAAACCAAACCATGTACACTGCAGACCAGAAGTTTGGAACCACTTTGCAGTGAAACAAAGTGAAATTTTTAGATGGCGCTACAGTTCGGGGTGAACCAGGGCATACTTCTCACAGCCATTTGTGTGTGCGTGCAATTTCTGGCCGGGCAGGACGTTGCCAGCCTTGATGCTACCCTGTCTCAGCGAATCGCTGAATAGCATGATGAACATAGTTTTTGAACGTCTTCATAATAATTACAGATCGAATTTCACCACTTTCAACTTTTAAACTTCCATATCGATGACTGATTTGTATTTAATCAAGTTACATAGAAGTTAGACAGACTGATAGGATTTAAATATGTCTGTGGCTTTTTAGTACCCTGTTACATGAAGAGATTCGAAGTATTCGATTTTTTCGAACTCTCTTGAAGTTGCATGAAGAATGAACAATTTTTTTTTTTCTTTTATGTCTGTTTTGATTGGACATTACAAGGTAAATTGTGGCATTGCGCTGTTATGCCTTTG
The DNA here is from genome assembly GCA_949775065.1 of Brachyopa scutellaris. Taxonomy (NCBI): domain Eukaryota; kingdom Metazoa; phylum Arthropoda; class Insecta; order Diptera; family Syrphidae; genus Brachyopa; species Brachyopa scutellaris. Next base: position 27,152,129 of record OX459112.1, read on the forward strand.
TTGCTTGTGTTCTGTAGCGCACTGTACTAAACAGAATTTGCAATACGGCAATTTAAAAAAAAAATTCTCCTCAAACACTGACCGGATAGATATTCCCTTCTCTTTGACTTCGACCTTTTCCACCAAAAACATTGCTCAAAGTTATTTGTGTCAACGTATTAAAAGGGACTTACATGCAAACTTAAAGTCTTTTTTAAGGAACATACATATTGACTAGTAACAAACATCCATACTGGTTATTATTGAGGGACAACCCACGTTGTACCAGGCAGGCAGGGCCCCGCCATGTGGGTAGCTATAGAGACGCAGCCGCCAACCAATTAGAGATGGTTTTTATACTAAGATGCGTATGATGAAGGTAAGTTTCCTTCAAATCCGCAGGAGAGTTTTCAATGCGAAATCAGAGATGCGCGGACCGCCCCACCCAAGTCCTCCCAAACATCAGATGGGCTGGTTTCAAAAGTGGTCGATACCACATGGTGTATGGCGATCAGCCTTCTACTTAGATCTTGGAGACCCCAACAAAAAGTCTAGGAGATACATGGGAAGGATCCAACCTTAGGGTACCTCCCATGTAAGAGATTGCAAGGTTGAACAGGGTATCTGTATTGATTGATTGATTGTATTTATTCTATTATTTAAAAATTGTGACATATAATTGTTTATCTGCAAAGCCTTAAAGGCTTGTCTGCAGAAGACTGTTTACACGTATTTATTACATTTAGGCCGGTAGTTATCGACGGCTCATAAGTTAAGAGCCTCATAAACCTATTCACCAACCGCTATTAGTGCGTATTTACGAGCGCTCATAAGACTTATGAGTGGTCCTAACCACTCTTAAGTTACGAGCGCTAATATCAGAAGCAATTATTTGTATCCGGTAATTATCGTAGATAACTTCGAAATAATTCGAACTCTGTTGTCATTTCAAATTTAAATTATTTCTGTTGATTTTAAAAATGGGTAAAAATGAAAGAAATCCGAATTTATCCGACAAGGAAAAGAAAATTATAATGAGTTCAGTGACATATTCCTTATTTAACTATTTAATTGAATTGAATTTGATGAAAAACCACCACCACGTTCAAGAGGAGGATATTTCAACATTTATCTCCTTAGATTTAGTTTAAACCTCTATATTTAAAAATACTATTTCAATTTTTTTTTTTTTTTGTAGCTCTATCTTTAAAATTCAATGTATGTAATTCAACTCTACACTTGATTTATTATTATAGACACTTATACTCTTTCCCTTTTTTTTTCTTATTTGCCTATTACTAGATACTTAATCTTAAGATTCTAATCTTGTAGTATCATGTACCAATGATTTAATTTTACAAAATAAATTACAAATTACAAATAACCATCAATTTCACCATCTACAGCTGTGTTGCATCATCCCCATATTTACATTGCCATTTGTCACTGACATGTTCGAAAAGAGCGCATCCGGAAATCCGAAAATCGATTCTCTCATAGTCGAAGTTAGCATAGACAAAAGCCTATTAGTGGTCCGTGAATACCAACCAAAAATTTTAACTTATGAGCCTCTCAACTTTGAGAGCGATTTATGAGCGGTCGATAACTACCGACCTTAATTATAGTGTTAACCAGGATTTCAACCAAAATCTTATTTAAGTATAGATACAAACCAATTCTTGGCCTTAGCTTAATTGAGTAGGGAAATCCCTCCTACTCAAAGGGTTATTTAGTATAAGAGTAGGACTGCGCATGTAGCTCGCCAAGTGAGATAGACGTATTGAGTTAATTTCTCTTTATGTATCTAATCTAGTTGACAAAGGGCGCTTGGCGAGTTCGCGCAGTGCAAAAGTAGTGATTCCTTGAAATTATTAGTTTAGTGAAATTTCAGGTCAACAAATTCAGAAGTGGGATAATAAAACTCCACTACATCCTCTCTTTTTTTTTATATAAATCATATCATGTAAGTAGTTAAAATAATTATGGATCCTGATAAAAAGAAAAAAATATAAAATAACAATATATCCAGCATATATGTGAGTATTGGAGCTTTGCCTATACAAGTTTAGTTCGGAGTGGAATTCCACTCAATTACGGGGGTTGAAATGCTACTATATTTCTCCTTTCTGCTATCCTGACTGTGTCCACTTGGAAAAGTACAGCTTATTTTCAGTGATCTCCCTTTTTGAGTATCTTTTTTTTATGTAGGTATGCATATGTATGTCTCGTTCGTTTTGTGTGAGAATACATACATACATATCTGATGTGAAAGATATATGTGATTTTGGGAAATGTGGATACATATCTATCCTGTCTCGTTCCTCCTTATAGGAGGGGTGATATATCCGTGTGAGAAGGATTGGAAGCTGTGTGCATGATCAATTTTGTCAGAATTTGGCATTCGCTTTCTGGAAGTTTTTCTGAATTGAAGTGCGTTGCGTTAATTCGATATAGTGGAAAAAAAGTATAATTCTGAGAAAATTGAAATTTAGTGCAAATATAGTTAAAAACAATAAGTGTGAAAAAAATAAAAAAAAAATTAATTAGCAAAAACTAAATAAGTGTAGTGAGTCGAATATTGAGAAGTTAAGAGCTGAATTGACCGAATTAAAGGAAAGAAATTCACGGTTAAAGTCTGAGGTAGCGGCGTGTCGCCAAAGTCAAACACATCCGAATGCACAGTCGCCTCTCGAATGTCCTTGAGGCTAGGATCTGAGGAAATAAAAAAAATAATACCGCTGTTCAGGCCCTCGTACAGTAACTCCTTGAGTGCTTCGCAATGGGTTGAAACACTAGAAAACATAAGTCATTTGTACGAGTGGGACGACCGTAGTACATTGTTTTATGCGTCATTGCGACTCGACGAAGCCTCATCCAATTGGTTTCAAGGGTATAGAGGTAAAATTTTAAGTTGGGGTGAATTTAAAGAAAAATTGTTGGAAGAATTTCCATCGCAGGATGACGCTGCCAACATCCACATCAAACTTTTATCTCGACAGTTGGGTAATGAGGAAAGTGTTGAAAATTATGTATACGAGATGGTAGCACTGGGGAAACGGGGTAAACTAACCACAAAGACTATAATTAATTACATAATTACCGGTTTAAAAGATCGCACATTAATGACCAACTTAACGACGGCTAACTGTGAAACCATACCACGACTGATAACAGCAATAAACGCACTAAAATCCATCCAAGTTCAAGCAGATCAACGCCGGCGTCTAGACACTAATACCCAATATCTCAAATCCCTACCGCGCTCCGAATTTAAACAGAATCGATTTAGAAATGATACCAGTTCCACAAAAAAGACGATTGGACAAGGACAACGAAACATGCAAAGTTGTTATAATTGCAGAAAACCCGGACATTGGGCTCGCGATTGTAAGTTAAGAACAATCGATAGATCGGAACGAAACGCGATCATCTGTTTCAATTGCAAATCTCCAGGGCATTATTCTCGCGAGTGCCACGAACATCGCCGACCATTGCAACCTAAACAACTAACAGAACAACCTCCTCAAAAGATGCGTCGTGTGCTTTGCTTTGAAGCTGATAGTGAGTTAGTCAAAATTATAAATGTTGATGGTAGACTGGTTAAAGCCTTTGTAGATCTCGGGAGTGACTGTTCAACCATAAAAAAATCGCAAGTAAACAAGTACAACAGGAACATGGAATCAAGCAGGGCAATGCTTCAGGGCTTCGGAAAGGTTTCTACGAACGCAATTGGAACAATAACTAAACAAGTTGCAGTGGGTATAGTAACTCTTAAAATTGATATTCTGGTCGTGGAAGATAATGTACAAGACTATCCAATGATCCTTGGCCGAAATATCTTAGATTCCGAGAATGTGTGTATTATAAGAAAGAATGGTATCTTAGATATCAAAGAAAATCCTGAAAATTCTTGACTATCTCAAAATACCTCGGATCGACCCCAACCTACCAATCAGAACATTAAAGTAAGTGTCATTTCCATCGGTAATTTCCCATGTAGCGACAGTGAAAAACAAGATCTCGTGAAACTTCTCAATGATTATCGCGGGTGTATTGCGTTTAATTTAAATGAGCTAGGTGTAACGGACAAAATAAAAATGAGTATATCGCTAAAAGAAAATAAAATCGTTCGACATAAACCATACAGAGTCCCCTACAATGAACTAGCCTCATTAGAGGAAATAATAGATGACCTTTTGAAAAACAATATAATTGAACCCTCAAACTCAGAATTTGCTAGTCCCGCTTTGTTAGTGAAAAAAAAAAAGGTACACATCGTCTATGCGCCGATTATAGACAATTAAATGAGATTACCATACGCGAAAACTTCCCCATCCCAAACGTAGAAGAGCAGCTCAATTTAATGTCCAACGGCAAAGTGTTCATATTACTCGATTTAATGAGCGGATACTACCAGATTCCAATCGATGAAAACTCCAAGTACTTAACATCGTTCGTAACTTCGCAAGGTCAGTACCATTTCAATAGAGTCCCTTTCGGTCTAACAAATGCTCCGTCGGTATTTATGCGTTTAATGAGTCTTATTACCAAAAGTCTTTCATCGAAAAATATTTTGATTTATATGGACGATATTGTCATCTTCGCTGAAAATATAATCACTTTATTACAGCTTTTTGAAAAACTCTTAAAAGTTCTTAAAGAAATAAAAGTGACTTTAAATATAAAAAAATGTTGTTTTTTTGCAAACGTAATTACCTACCTAGGTCATGAAGTGAGCGCAGATGGTGTTAAGCGATCGAAAACTTCCCAGTGCCCAAAGAAACCAAAAACGTTAGACAGTTTCTCGGATTGACCGGGTACTTTCGTCGGTTTGTGCCTAATTACGCGAAAATAGCAGCTCCTCTAAATGAATTGTTGAAGAAAGACGTTTCTTTTAAATGGACCAATGTAATGGAGAAAGCATTTACTACTTTACGCGCAAAATTATGTAGGTCTCCCATTTTAGACATTTATGATCCCAAGAAGAATCACGAACTTCACACTGATACCTGCAGCCTGGGTTTAGCTGGCTTTCTTATACAAGTAGGCGATACTGGGGAGAAGAATGCAGTTTCATATTTCAGTCGAACTACCACCAAAGAAGAGCAGAAATACCATAGCTACGAACTCGAAGCACTCGCTGTGATGGAATCGTTGCAACATTTTAGGTATTATTTACTCGGGAAAAAATTTGTAATTTATGTAAATTATATTTATTAATTTATTTAAAAAAAACCGAAAGTGGTCCTAAATTTATCATACCGAAAGGAGTAAGGTGGCGAGTAATAAAATCATCGCACGAAAGTGGTCCTAAATTTATCATACCGAAAGGAGTAAGGTGGCGAGTAATAAAATCATCGCACGACGACATCGGCCACTGTGGACTTGACCGGACAATAGAACATCTTAAACGCACATACTGGTCCCCAAAAATGAGAACTATTGTGCAAAAATACTTAAATAGCTGTGTTCCATGCTTGTACAACCAGCGCGCTAAGGATGAGACCCGGTACCATATTCACCCTATCAACAAGATTCCGATTCCCTATCACACCATTCACATTGACCATCTTGGACCGTATGTAAAAAGTATAAAAGGCAACTACTACGTCGTCGGAATAATAGACAGCTTCACTAAATATTTGGCACTACGACCAGTAAAATCCACGAATTCGAAATCAGTTATCATATCACTAGTAGAACTTTCGCAATTTTTCGGAATGCCGACACAAATCATTAGCGACAGAGGCACTGCATTCACGACCAACGCGTTTAAGAAATTTTGCGAAGAGAACAGTATTCGCCACATTTTAAATGCTGTACGGACGAGCAAATGGACAAATAGAGCGATATTTCCGAACTGTAAAGTGTTCACTTTCAACAATGACAACACGACAGGATGGTCGAGACTGGGAAGATCATTTGTCATCAATTCAATGGGGCTTGAATTCACTAAAACCCCGAATAACAAACCAAACACCGCAGGAGATAATGTTCGCGTTTAAACCAAGAAATAGCTTAGCTAATCACCTCAACATTGCACTTCAAGATGACTCTAGTGACGAAGAAAATATTCCACTGGCAGAACTTCGAGACAAGGTTAAGCAGCACGTTCAAAAACTTCAAATTCACCAAGCTGATAAATTTAATTCGACTCATCGAGAACCACTGAAATACCAAGTGGGAGATTTAGTTCTAATACGAGCAGAGCATCCAGCAACAGGCCAGTCAAAGAAACTTCTACCGCGTTTCAAAGGACCGTATGAAGTTAAGAGTGTTCTACAACACGATAGATACATTGTCGGAGATACGGCGGTGCTACAGGTTTCGCGTCGGGCATATTCATCCGTGCACTCTGCCGACCACATGACGCCGTTTGCGAGATGCAGTGAAATCACTTGGGACGAATTTGATGACACCAGCGACAGCGACAAGGAAAACTAAAGAAGTACAAATTATTATATGTATAGGAACATATACATGATATATTCACCAATTTTGTTTTTACTATTCCTTAATCCTTACCTTATGTGTTTTCAATTTCAATTGCATTTATCTTTAATTTCAATATATTAAACGTTTGATTTTTTTAATGTGACCTCTATTGTTCAAGTAAAATTTTGAATTTGGATTGCTTTGATTTATTTAATTTTTGTTTTTTTTATGAGGTTTTGAATTGAATTTAAATTCTGTCCAGTTAATGACAAATCGTTAATAACATAACGTTGCGCGCAAATTGTTCTGTTTATTTTTACATATTTTATTTATTGTAACGACCTATTGTTTAATGTATTTACTATTTTTCTAAGTGAAGTCCTTTCTTTTGTTTTTTTTTTAAAATTAATTAAAAAAAAAAAATAAAGGAAAATCTCGTTTTAATTGTCTCTAAGTTTGAAACTTTAGCATGAAGCGTAAGGACAAGTTGTTGAAATACAGAGACATACATTAACGAAGTAACGAAGGGAATATGAGTTAACTGAAAAGAAGAAGATGGCTTTATCTTAACTTGGAACGTAAGCTATGGATATGATGGGTAATAATGTTATATATTTGACTAGCTTATTCTTGGAAATAAGAATGATTTTGGGTTACAAAGTATAAACGAAATTGTTCCTATTGATCAATTTTTGGGTGCGCATATAAACTGCACGATAAGATACGTTGTCACTTGCTGTTTACATTATATTTTCGATGTGTTATTGAATGCTGTGTGTTCTTTCAATAGTGAGTAAAAGGCTGTGTGCCAAAATGTCCTATTGAATGCTGTGTGTTCTTTCAATAGTGAGTAAAAGGCTGTGTGCTAAAATGTCCTATCGATTGCTGTGTGATCTTCGATAGTGAGTAAGGCTGTGTGCCAAAATGAGCTGTGTGCGTAGAAAAAGGCTGTGTGCAAAAAGGCTGTGTGCTAAAATGAGCTGTGTGCGAAAAAAGGCTGTGTGCAAGATAGCAGTATGCGAAATTTATTTATAAAATGCTGTGTGCGAATATTATATATTGAGAATAGTAAACCGGCTCGTAGGCTACACTGAAGACAGTGTAAAATTCTATATTATAAGTTAGGTTACGTCGAAAGACATAGTATAAGTATTAAGTTTAGCTTAGAGTGCCCGTGTGGGGCCAGTAAGTTAGAGTAAGATAGTTAAGTTAGTTAAGCTAGTTTTAAGCACTTTTGTCTAGCATGTAAGTAATAATTGAATTGATAAATAAAAATGCATTAAAAATGAAAAAAAAAAAAATGAAACAGTGTAGAGTAGGATGGCCGAATTGTTAACCAGGATTTCAACCAAAATCTTATTTAAGTATAGATACAAACCAATTCTTGGCCTTAGCTTAATTGAGCAGGGAAATCCCTCCTACTCAAATGGTTATTTAGTATAAGAGTAGGACTGCACATGCAGCTCGCCAAGCGAGTTCGCGCGGTGCAGTTTAGTGAAATTTCAGGTCAACAATGCTACTACTACCAATCTTCTCCGATTGTCTCTTAGAAGCACCTTGAAGGAGCTAATTGACCTTTCTTCTTCAGTTGAAACGGGTGGAACCCATTTAAAGCTTTCAACATTAGGCGTGTTTTTTTGTAACCTGTGTAGGCTTAACATGTTTCAGCAGCATGTTTACCCATATGAAATACAACAAAACCTTAGCCTCGATAATTATCGAGTCTTATTTTTACTCTGAAAGCTTTTTCGAAGTCTATATAGGTTACAAAAAAAAACACGCCTAATATTAACATCAATAGGGCGTGGCCATTGCGTTGGTTTAATACCGTCATGACTTTCTGGTTTATGCCCACGAAAAGAAGTTGGTCTTTGCCTTCTTGCTTCTCAGCGTTGTAAGCCTTCCAGCTTGTAGTATCCAGGTCCGGGTTATGTCTCGCGAATCTCTCAATGATTTTCTACAATAATCATTATAATACAAATATCTTGGAGTGATAGTTGAATACAACTTTAAATGGAGTTATCACATAGAAGATGTCATAAAATGTTTCGAAAATCGGCGTTTGCACTTTTTCACCTAAGGAGTCTTTGCACACCCCAATCTCATATCTGAGATACGGCATACTTGCATGGGGAAAAGCGTCACAAGTACAACCTCTACAAAACATACATATGTGTCTGCAAAAAATTGTACAGCGTGCTCATATAAGACGACACAATGACACGCAACGTAGCAGATTCGGGATGAATATGTCCAGCATTTCTCAACTCTACACTCTAGAAATCTTGTCCATGTTTTATGATGACAACGCATATAGAGTACCAACCCAACAGGAAGTCAACACCAAAAGAAGACAACAGCACTTCTACGAAATACTGAGGTTCTGGAACGAATCTGGACGCAGGAAGTACGATGTCACAGTCCCCACGGTCCTAAACGAGCTCCCAAGAGAGTTTTGCAACCTACTATTAAAAGAAGTAAAAAAAATGTATCTCAATTTATAACTGTTCACATGAATGTACAAATGTATCAATTTAAATATTTGTTAGATATATATTTGTTAAAAATAACCACCTCAGAAAAAAAAAATTGTTAATGGTCAACTTGTAATTTATGTAGAATTCTTAATTGTTCTTACTTGCTATTTCACTGTTCTTAATATTGTTAATTTATTCACAGACTTAAAGATTCTCAACACTTAAATGTGCATTAACGTTTCTTTTTCTTGTAGTTGTAATCCCAGTATTTCCTTATAAAAAAACGTAACTTCTTTTTGTTTTATAATAATTCTTAAATTTATTACGACTCGCCTTTTTGTTGGAGCTACAATTCCACTTTCTACTCGCCTGCGATCATAAACAGAATGGCCGTCTCCAAAATGCCGGAAAACATCATTTCATGATGGCCGACCTCGATGTAATTTAGTGCTGCTGGGATGTGTTTGCAAATTGAAATCACATGGGATGTGTTCGCAGAGTGAGATCACTCGGGATGTGTTTGCAAAGACATTACATAGTTTTTAATAAATGCCTTTTTTGCCTATTTAAGTCTTTTGTTTTGCCCATTTTGCTGTATGCCCTTATATGACATTATATAAAAACTGTCAAATCACATAGTATGTATATTTTAATTTTTTGTTGTTCAACATGATCGTTTAATTATTCGTAATTTTCCTATCTTTGGCGGTGGCCACACGGTCATTGCCACACACAAAAAAAAACCTCATTGAAATGAGAGTAATTTTGACAGATAGGGGAACAGTGGAAACATTTGTGTAATCGACACGGATTTTTTTAGTTGTTTTCTTGCTATATGAAAATGTAAATGGATGAAAACAAAAATTGTGTTAGCAGTGGAAGCTTCACCGAGGTGGGCACCGTAGCGCAAGTGGTTAGTGCGTCGGATTACTGAGCCAGCGGTCTTGGGTTCGAATCCCGCCGCAAACACCTAAAAGTTTTTCACAGTGCCCACCTCTTTCAAGGTCTGACAAGCATCAAAGAGTATCATTTGTCACGATTGAGCTTCTCAACTCGCCGTTCGGAGTCGGCAAAAAACTGTAGGTCCCTTCCATTCGTGCAAAAATATAACACGCACACACAAACGGTTGCGAGAAGCAGGCCCAGGTTCACCTCGAGCTGTAGCGCCAACTAAGTAAGTAAAGCCCCCTTATTTGGAACACTCCGTAATCGGGACGACCTCCCAATCGTGACAACCCATTTGCCAACCCTAAATGTTTTCATACAATATACCCTCTGTAATCGGGACACCTCTCAATTGGAGCACTCAATTTAACTTTCCTAGAACCTCCATAATCGAGCCAAACCTCCGAATTGGGACATTTTATTAAAAAAAATCAGGAAATATGACTTCTCCAATCGAGTTGAACCTCTCAATTGGGACACTAGACCGGAAAAAAAAAGCAATTGTGACTTCTCTAATCAAGAGAGTAAAATTCCATTAACTTAAATGTTCGCAGCTGCATCTGATTCTACAAATTCTCAAACCGTTATATTTTTACAGAGGAGTGACTATATTGGAGACAAAAAACAACAAAGCAACGTTTAATTTATTTTCATTGAATATTAGATATTGGCACCGTGCAGTTGCAGTTGTTTTTGCGTGGATACAATACATTTTTTAAACTTTTTCGTATGCATACGCGTTTTTCTATATTTTTTGTACAAACTTCTATAACTGGGACACCTCCTAATCGGGACAGGAAAGAGTCGGTCCCATCAGTGTCCCAATAAGAGAGGTTTAACTGTATTATTTATTACACAAAGGAAACGTTTAAGTTAACTTTCCGGTACAGAGGAAATACTGGATGTGCCAGGAATGTTATCATAGGGTACTTTCAGCGGGGTTCACTATCAAACATGTTTGAAAAGCATGGCATGTTCGCCTTGACGGCTTTTACACTTGCGCCTGTTTTAACGCGCGTGTTTTGGTTATTTTCCTTTGGTCTGTCATTCTGTGACGCGCGCGTTTTTACACTAAAGCCTCTCATTCTTTAGTTTCGTGTGTTTTTGACAGCTCTCTTTCATTTAATCTTTGGTGCTCATTGTTGAATTTTATAACAAAATGAATTAAAAAATCAAAAATAACATTTGAAGACCTAAATAATTTATTAGACTCTGCAGAAATGATTCTTGAATGCATGGATACCAAATCGGGTGCATTTCATAATTAAAAATTAATTCGCTGGTTAATTCTTTGCTCCATTTTAATCCATCCGCCATATTCAAATGTTTTCCTCATATCAACAGCCAAAGAAGAATAAAGCAAACTCGAAAAAAAAGAAGAAGGAGAAAAAGAAATGTCAAAAACACGCGAAGAAAATCTTTGCCCACATGCACCGGGCAAATGTATTTTTTGTTTCATTATCCCTCTCTTTTGCACTCATTTAAGTCTCACGCAACAGGCGCAGTGTAAAAGCCGACCTTGTTTTTGATAATGTGAACACTGCATCCAGCGGCTTGTCAAACATGCAGGATGGATTTCAAAATGTTTTGATATTTTGCTGATTTGACAAGCAAATTTGATAATGTGAACGTTTGCTATGGAAGGAAATTTCATTTTCAAAAAGTTTTCAACAGGTGCGCATCATTACAAGCGAAAATAAAAATGGCTGTCAATGGAAATTGCGATTTTTGAAGAGAATTTTTTTAATCAAACAGAATTTTTCCTGAGACATGGCAAATAAAAAGTGAAGAATATAAAAAAAAATAAAAAAAATAATAAATCATATGAACATTTTAGATGTAGCCATTCCTTAATCCAAATTCGCTTCCTCTTATTTCTTTGCCTCTGTTGTTCTTTTTGACATAGAGGAATGAAGTAACGAAAGCAAGAATGAAAATTCTGAGATTTTTTCCGGTTGATCTTTGACATTTCTCGTTTGACCAAAACAAAGCAAGAAATTTAAACGGTGAATTTTAAAGTTGATTTTGGAGCTAAATTTAGGGACATTTTACATTTGCTAGTAAACACGCAATTATTATCCTCCATAATAAGTAAATTTAGTGCGATTCCAAATGAAATTTTATTTATTTATTTATTTATTTATTTATTTATTTTTATCAATAACAAATTAAAATTTCTTATTAATAGTGGCAATGAAGAGCACTAGCAGCAAAAGACTATCGGCTCTTTAGTAAAAAATGTGTTATAAATAAGTTATAATTCTAAGTATGGTTAATATTTTATTTATGGTCTCTATGTTGGTCAGGGTAGGTTCCTTTAATATGTCTATGATGTTGAGGCTTTGGTTGAAATGTTGTGGTACTTGGTCTGATGAAAGGAGGCAGGGTCCAAGCAGGTGGCTAAATGTGAGGTTGCTATGACAGTTGGGGCAACTCGGTGGTGGTTCTTTTTTGAAGAGGTGTTGGTGTGTTAGGTAGGTATGACCTAGTCGGAGGCGTTCGTCGGATAGATCGGCTGGTCTTTATTGGGATTGATTGATGTGTAGTGATGATGGTATTCTGTCCACTGTTGGAGTTGTTTCTTATGAATTTTGTTTTGTATCAATCTTTGAAGGTCGACCCGGGAATACAGATCGAACATATAAACTGGAGCCATGCGGATATCGTTGGCAGCTTTGTCGGCCAGTTCGTTGCCCTGTATTCCAACATGTCCTGGAGTCCACTTTAATTTTAGTTTTAAGGTTTTACTTATAAGAGCGTCTCTAACTTTGGATATAATTGCGGAGCTGCGCAGAGGATTGCAAATTGCTTTCAGGACCGAGAGACTATCAGAGCAGATAATCCATTTTCCTGAGGTGTTGGAGCAAAGCCAGTATTGTGTAGTGTTTTTGAACCGTCTGTGTATACAAATTTCCAACCTTTGGCGTGAAACTGTGATGTAGTTTCGGTGAATACTTGTTTGTAGATTGCTGGGCTGTTATTTTGTTTCTTAAGGTCACATAGGCTGAATCTATCTAAGAACCAGGGTGGGTGTGGTTAAATGTATTTGGCGTGGCGTTTATATGGAACTTCCAATTTTTTTCCTAGATCCAAGATAGTATGTATTGTGGAAGGGATGCGTCGGGGTCGTTTGTGAGAAAGAGTTTGGTTTATGTCGACATCAATTAATGATCCAATTTGGAAGGTAAGCTTAGGGAGGAGTTTGGCACTGGCCTCTATGTAACGCTCGTCAACTGTTGGTAGCCCAGCTTCGGCAAGGATGTTTAGAATTGGGCTCGTTGGAAATGCATGAATGCTCCTTCTTGCTGCTTGGTGGTAGGTTGATTTAAAGATGTTTTTGGTTGATTTAGGGCAGGAACCATATATAGCTAGGCCGTAATCTATTTTACTAAGGATTAACATTTTTGTTACATAGCAAAGAGAGTTTATATGGACCTTACTTTTCCTTGAGGAAAGATATTTGATTATACTAAGTCTTGCTGCTAGTGATATTTTTAAGCTTAAGCAATGTGGTTTCCAACTGTATTTATTGTTAAAAATTAATCCAAGTATGCTGAGATTCAAGACATTTTCAATTTTGGTATTATTAAGTTCTAAATCAATTTTGTTACATTGTTTTTTCGGCATATGTGGAGCAATTTACATTTTTTAGTGAGAGGTTTGATCCAGAAATAGTGGACCAGTCAACAATTCCCTTCAGTACATTTGAAAATAAATTTTTGGTTTTATCTAGGTCATTGTATTTACAAATAATATATACATCGTCTGCATGGATACAATGATCTAGATCCTTGTATTTGGAAACGATTAAGCTTTATTCATCGAAGGCAATGATAAACAAAATTACCGAGAGTGGTGATTCTTGTGGGATACCGTTGTCAAATGGAACGGTTTTAGAAAAAGTTGATTTAATTTTTATAGAGAACTAGCTGACCCGGCGAACTTCGTACCGCCTCAAAATTGATAAATGTTGTGTTAACTTATAAGCTGAATTAAATTCAGTTTTTTATTAAGGTAAAATAAATACTCAAAATGAATTAATTTCATATCAAAATGAAATTACTACCTATCTGCCTGTCTGTCTGTCTATTTGTCTGTCCATCTATCTGTCTGTCTGTCTGTCTATCTATCTGTCTATCTGTCTGTCTGTCTGTCTATCTATCTGTCTATCCGCCTGCCTGTCTGACTGTCTACCTGTCTGTCTGACTGTCTATATGTCTTTCTCTCTGTCTGTCTGTCTGTCTGTCTGTCTGCCTGTCTGCCTGTCTGTCTATCTATCTAACTGTCAGTCTATCTGTCTATCTGTCTATCATATATTGTGAATATGAGTCATTTTGGACAATTAATATAGATTTTGTTAATAACTCCACTCCAGCGCCACCTATCGGGTCCAGATTTTGTAGCTTTCTCTTTTGGCACTATGCCAATATATATTGTGAATATGAGTCATTTTGGTCCATTAATATAGATTTTGTTAATAACTTGACTCCAGCGCCACCTAGCGGCTCCAGGTTTTTACATAAACCTGATGTATAGCAATACAAATAAAACAAAAAAAGAATCATGAAAATCGGCCCAGCGGTTATCGAGTTATAGCGTCATCGAGCTTCACCCCGAAGAATTTATATATTAGATTTTCTGTTAGTTTCTCCAAGTCGAGTGCTAGTATCGAATGGTGATTTCGGGCGGAGAGGGCATTGGAAATAACGTAGTCCAGATGGAGAAGCACATCCATGCATCCTCTTTTGGGTTTGAATGCAACTTGGTGGCTACTCAGCGCTTTCTTAAATTCAGCGAACCACAGAATGCGATTAGCGATTATTTTTTCTAGAACCTTTGACATGCATGGTAGCAGGGATATGCACGTATCCACCAATTATTAGGAACCGTGTAATCACTATCGTACGTACCTGTCAAAAAAACGAAAGACGAAATGAACGAAAAAAAGATTCGTGTAATCAGCGTCTGTTTGCGAAATGTGAACGCAAATACTTTTCATCCATGAAACTCGTCCGCCGTGCTTGTCAAACATGTTTGATGTCAACCCCGCTATTCGGAAAATAACTTTTTTTTGACAAGCATAAAACATCGCGAAACGTCAACTTAAGTACTTCTTGCGTTTGTGCGAAATTTTGTTAAAATTTCTAAATCAACGTTTCTTCTAATACGCAAAAAGAATGAAAATTTCTTTAGATAAAACCTATCAATATTTAAACTAAGTATTATGTGATTCAATAATTAAGCGTGATACAAGTGAAAATGTCTGAAAAGCCACCGATCTTGCATATTTTGGTTGTTGGATTTCATCACAAACTCGGGTGTCAGGTAAATCATTTCAATTATTAAATATATTTTTTCTAAAACATTTACCTGATGTTTTCGTGATAAACAAATTATGTTTTTGTTACTTCTTTTATTTCGATACATGCCAAAATTTATATGATGGTGTAACAATTTGGACGAAAATGTATCTCTTCTATTGATTTGTCGTTGAAGCATTTGAGATAGTCAGTTAAATTCGAAACAAAGTGTAAAAATAATGCCCTGTATTTTTAAGATGAACTAAGATGTCTACCATCAACACGTACTTACATCTGTTTCAATATAAATCACAAAATATATGTTTATCTGTATAACAATAAATTACTTTGAATGACGCTTCCGTTCATTGGTCTTTCAATGACGTTATGTATTTTCTTTTTTAAAAAAGTAGATAACCGCAGCAAATGTTGTTGACAAATACAAACAATAGACGTATGTATGTTTGATCTCAGTTAAAATTAATTTAACTACCAGAATGAACTGAGCACTTTCCATTGTAATCCAAGTTTTTTTTTTATTCTTATGTCCTTTACTAATCAGCTTGCCATTTAAAATGTTGTTTTTTGTTTTCTTGGAATCATCTGGTAAAACTGGTATGAGTGTACCTACCTTTTTTTTTTATTCATTATGAATTAGGCTTGACTGAACATTTGTAATAGAGCAATCACTGAAAAAACCAAATTCTAACTTATCTTTTCTGTAGGTAGAGTTTTCCTATCCTCCGCTTATTGTCGGTACTCAAGGTAAGAATGAGTGCCCATCAGGTTGGAAATATCTACCAACACTGGCATTGCCCGATGGCTCCCACAACTTCATCGAGGACACAGTTTTCTTTAATTTACCAAGCCTAATAGATCCAACTGAAAGTATATTTGGCGTTTCCTGTTACCGGCAAATTCCCGTTGAGGTAAGTTATGTCACAAAAGAGTCTTAAGTCTTAACAATTTCATTAAAACGTTTCGCTTTTAGAAACTAAAAATCCGCACAGCTGATGTGACTAGGAGTACGGTCCAAAAATCTGTTTGCATTTTATCGCGGCTTCCTATATACGGTTATATTGAAGTGAAACTCTCACTAATAGCAGATGCTTTTTTCGACCAAGGGGATTTCTCATGTACAGAAATTCTAGTCAAAGCCTACAACCAACTGAATGCTTGCCTTGTCGATGAACCGCGCCCATTGCGTCATTTTTATGTTGGCATTTCACTACGTGAAATCGTCCTTAAGTGGCGACATAAGACTTTGATATTGTTTAAACTTTTTCTCCTACAACGTCGGGTTGTTTTTTTTGGGTCACCAGTACGTGGAATGTGTTGTCTGATTTTAGGAATATCATCGCTTATTCCACGTCTGTTGGAGAAAGGGTTTCAAGAAGTCGCATGTGTTCGTACGTCGCGTCCAATGTCACCTATGCCAGACTTCTCGAGTTCCCATAAGAATGATGATGACAACAAAAATGAACAGAACGATTTATTAGACTCTGGAAATAAGCGTGATTGTTGTAATGAGAAATTAGGTGAAATCAGTGAGAGTATTTCTTCGTCTTCTTCTCCTGTGAAGAGCAGCCCTGAATCGACTCGTGAATTTGTGAGAACGGATTCGAATGGCACTGAAGTGGGTCAAAGGTTGGACCGAAGTAATTCACTAACGCGTGAGGCCAGCATGGATACCTTAGCTAGTAAGTGTATTCCGTTTTCTTAAAATTCATTATAATTAAATACAATACACATTTTAGCCACCCTTTTTGCATTGTCATCTATTAACCCCGATGAGTATCGCTCACCTATAACGATTTTTGCCAGCGGTAATCTGTGCCTACCTTATCTCTCATTGCCATATATGGATTTGCTATCGGATCCATCAGTTCTTAGCTACGTTATCGGAACTTCGAATGTCTTATTCCAGCAAAAACGTAATTTAGCCGATATCCAGGTGGACGTAGAAAATTGCACAATAGAAGCTCATGATTTAGAACTAAGAAAACAACTCATATTGACAACAGAAGATCTGCGTTTCATTGATTACCTCATGCGGCACGTTCAGAGCCCTAAGGAAGATGCGGAAGGCAGTGAATATTGGATTCGGGAGCAATTCCAAGGATATATGCTGTCTCTACTACGTACGGCTGTTTCACAAGGTAAATTTCAAAAGGAAAACATATTTCAACTTAACAATTATTTCATCTTTCGGCAGATAATCCAAAGGATTGTGATCATTTTAACAATAATTTTATGTCAACTTTTAAAAAGACACAATGTTTTCAAGAATGGTATGATGTTCGACCAGAGTCTGGTTTCTTTGAGATTCTGCCTTCTGGACATCCGTTTTCTGGGACGCTCTCAGTAGCCGATATGAAGCTCAAAATTGCTCAGTAAGTCAAATCAAATCAAATTGTAATAAATAATTATTATCGGTCTCTTCCTAAGAACAATGCAAAATAGCGAAAGTGGACGTAAATTAAATCAAGCCGTGAACACAACAAGTCGAGCAGTGGGTATGTTTAGAACATATTACATAAAATCTATTCAATGTAACTAATTTTTCTTTATTAAATTCAGGTGGTGCAATATCCCAAGCTAAGGGCGCTTTTTCCAACTGGTGGTCGTCTATAACTACAGCTCCACCGACGGCGGTAAATCTACCGCAAAGCACTGCAACATTTCATACCGATAGTTCTGATACAGAAACAGCCGATGGGGAAATCGACGAAGCTAGTACTCCAAATAAAAAAAAAATCTCAATTAGCAACACATCAGAAAGCTCCGGAACCGATAAACTTGACAGCGCAGAAGAAATTGTCGAAGATGAGATACAGAAAAAAACCGAAGGCATTGTCGAAATCGCCAAAGAAGCTGAACTGCTCGACACAGGCAGTGGAAGTGGTACAAGGAAGAACGGAGAGGTATTTGTGGTATAAGTAGATCTAGCTATTATCTGTTTTGCCTTATATTTACCACACATAGTAAGTCAAACGTTGTAATACCGCATGTCACGATTCATTTATAATTTTGCATAACTGAAAGTAAACTACATAGATACGTAAAAACGAAAGGGAAATGCAATAAATTATTTCATACCACAAAACACAAATGTAATTCTTTTTTTTTTCTTCATCCATACTGTATGATCCTTCGAATACTTGGTTTATTTCGCTTTCCACCCATGATAAGTGTTTTCCGAATTTAAAAGACTTTATTTTATATAAGCTATATTTGGTATTATTCAATTTATTAAGTAGTGATTTGTCAAACAGTTTTTGACCAACAATTTATTAAGAGAAGTAAAAACTTATTTATATGACGTAGTTGTTTGACGTATTTTGATAATAAGTCTGGAATACAGAAAGAATACAAAATATATTGATAAATAAAAACAAGATATACCTTAATTTTTATCATATGTTTATATTTAAAATAAATAATAATTATTATTATTGTAATTATATTGAGATAACTAATATATTATACTATATATGAAAAATCATTTTTTATTTAACTAAACCACTTTCAATGTGCACATATTTACTTTTTTTTTGCGTTTGTCTCACAACGTAGTGATGCAAGTATTTCGACTATTAGGATTATTATGGTGAATTAACAAGGGCTCCCGGAAATTACGCCATAATTTTTTTTAGAAAAAAACACAGAACTTTGTTTTCAAACTTGAAAAAAGAGCAGAATTTTGTTTGGAGGATGTGGGGAAAGCAGCAGAAAGTAAAATGGAAACCAGGCCAGAAAATAAACATATTCAGGCGTAATTTCCAAACTCATTTGGGAAAAAAGGCCAGAGAAGGTCATTTATTTTAAATAAAGATACATATGTATATTGTCAGTTAAAAAAGAAATTTAAAATAAGATTTATATGTATCGCATAGTGAAAAATTAAATAACGTAGCCCTGAAGGACGGGGGGAATGAGGGGCTCCCCGCACGCGTCCTCTAGAATGCAAAACGTAGAACAATCAGCCCAATTCTGAAAGCCATTAGCAAATACATTACAAAACACGAGTATGGTCGTATGCGACTGACAAATACGACTTTCAGAATTGGGGTGAATGACAGATACAAAGAACGGAAAATAAATGGTAAATTTGATCGAAAGATTGCGCATGTTTGCAGCTCGTTTATCCGTGTTAAACTGTTTTAAAAATGGGTTTACCAAGAAATCTCGAGAAATGATATGCTTAAACTTACAAAATATGAAGAAAATCCTTCTGCTTGTATTCATAACAATATTTTGGTGAACAACAAAGAAAGAATTTCCTAAAACAGAGTTACAACGAAAAATGCGATCGCTTATGCTTCGTATAGTAAATAGTAGTGGTTGGGTTGTTGCTTATAAAATTTGGGGCTGTCGATCGAATTAAACATTATCATAAAAAATTGATTATAAAAGAAAATGAAAGACACATTAGTCTTCCAGAGCCGCCAAATCATCAAACTACCTTATAACAACAACCCTACCCTTGTCTACTTTTCTGAGTAAAATTTGAGAATTTTGGAACCATAAGTATTTGTAATTCTTTTCATTCTTATATCTCTTTGCTTGCAAAAATAAAGCTCGTGTGTAATTAGTAAAGCAGTAATTTATAAAAATACTATCACTAGTAGCAGGAACAAATAGAGATGAATTTAATTTCTTCGCTGCTTTCCTTTTGCACTTCATTACCTGTTGTTTGATGGCTGGCGAAGATAGGTGAACGCAAAGAACCTTACTGCATTTCTTGTTGTTAGAATTAGGGCCAACTGATTCAGTGTTAGAGTGTTTTTTCCACACCCGCTTGACGAAACAATGCTGAATATCAGCGGCAGAGACAGAGACATCCAAAGCCGCTTGAAATATTTTTTGCGCACACTCCTCGGCGTTGCTGTTGTTGACACCGGTACTCCAGTAATCTCAATTATGTTTTCCACATGTTTCTGTTCTCTCCAATTTAACTTGCTCTCGAGAGTATTGACCTTCTGTATCTGCTTTATTTTCAACTCTCAGCTGTTCGACCGTGCTAAGAAAGTGACTGTTAATTTTTTTTAAGTAGAGAATTTCATCATAGAGCAATTGCAGCTGCTGGGTGATTGAACTCTTGCTGTTCAGAAGATGATCGTCTGGCACAGTGTCTGAAGCCGGTAGCTGTTTTTTGGCTGACTCATCATCGATTCGTGGCGTGGAGAGACTTTGCGGATTACACTTTGTCCGCAGGGAAGTAGTTGCTGTGGCTCCCGTTTTTTTTCCTGCTGTTGATTGTTGCTGTATTTTTGATGATGTAGATGGTTGAGCTGAAGCACATAGTTGTTGTAGTGACTTTCGACGGAGAGCAGTGCACTTGTCGCATCGGTATTGCACACTGCTGTTAGACATGAATTCAAAATCAGCTGGATTAATATTTACACACGGGCAATGGAAAAACGAATTGCAGTCCGCACAAGAGATTTTAAGTTCTCCACTACGATCTATTTTCTTTTTGCAAACAAGACAAAGCATTTTGAAGGAAAAATTACAATGATAACTTATTGAAACCAAACGTGGATGGAACTTATAAAGTGTGCACCCCACAACACTCAAAATTAACACGTCCGTTCACGTCAACAGTCAACGAATCTATGAGTAGCTCGCGAACAGATTTTAAGGTACGAATGAAGAAACTCGTAGAGGTGCCTTGTCAACTGTCCATAGAATGAAGGTATGTTTGCGATATCTCAGTGATCCTGGATATCAGAAAGGTATCGGTGAAAAACTTGGTGCTAGTCAAGCTACGGTATCTCGGACAGTGAATGCAGTAGTTGATTTTATGGTGGTTCAGAGACACCACCACATGCTTCCTCACGAGATACTTTACTGCTTCTTCGTTCATCAGCTGGTTCACTCCCTCTTTGCTGTATAGATTCGTCTTCATGAATACCGACTGGAATGGATGAATACCGACCATCAATACTAAACCTTGCTGTGTATTTATTGGTGAGTGCTCCGATTGCTTCATTCTTCCTTCTTTTTATTTTTGGTACTTGAGATTTTTTCCAATATAACGGGATTAGCGGCCACATCCTCTGCTATGAACTGAAATTCGTTACTAGCATTTGTTTCATTTTCACCAACTTCTTCACTGCTAGAGTAATGCATATTTAGCGCACTAAGGTATACGTTCACTCACTAAAAAACCCTTAGATGTAATCCGTAAGATAATAGAAAGAAGTAGTACTGAGCGAAGAGAAGGGAAGGGAGCTGGCACAACAAAAAAATTAAAAGATATTCTACCATCTAGCAGCATGTCATTCAGCGTTCTGACGAGTCTACCTTAACTTGTGCTTGAAGGATATCCTCGCAAGACCATCATCCAATATATTCTGACGGGACTTAATGATTCCCAAATGAGCGCTAATCTGGCTGCAGGGAATTTCGAAAATATATCCAATTTAATCGAAAAAATTAAATGGAACGATAGCAGACGAAACTCGCATCTTTTTTTTTTGGAGCGAAATACGGGACAAAAAGTGAAAAATAAATAAACACAAACAGAAAAAAATCTCGTTTTGGATTATGTACATATTTCATAAATTGACATAACAAATTCAAAACCAAAAACTTAATTTAACTACGTTTTTATGAGGTCGCTTTTTTGTATGTCCTAGTTTTGCAATTGATTTTACACTAACTTCCCGATGAGCTAGAGACTTGAAGTTTTTACAATAATCCAATATTAATTCGCTGTCTTCTCTGTCTGTTCGTTAGGGTTCCGATATGCAACGTTTTTCAGGTGTTTTTATTTCTGTGATTGTACAATTGTACATAGAGTGAAACCCGGTTAAAAACTACCCTCTGAAGCGCAAAACCCGCATAGCATCCTCTGAGCAGGTAAACGAGTTTTCGTAACTACATATATGTATCTCGGTTAAACTACTAAGTGCTAAATGACTAAATGCTTAAATAATATTTAAAAAATAATTATATAAAAATACGGGACAAATGCGGGACTAAAATAAGACCGGGACAGGCTATTGAAATACGGGACTGTCCTGGGAAATACGGGACGGATGGTCACCGTTATCATAGGGCATTTAATAGATATCAAAGAAAGCCTATCGTTAATCGACAGGTACCAAATGCAGAAATACCTGTACCAAACCGAAGTGTAAACATGGGGCAACGTAATCGAAATCAGATCGGCTGTTATAACTGTCATCAGTTGGGGCATTACGCAAGACAATGCACACAGACTATGAAAAGGCCATGGTCGGCAAATTAGTGTCAAGGTACCCGTCAAACGACTCGGGAAGATAAGGGCGTTGATAAGAAATTTCGGATAAATGTCATTCATAATGGGAAAGAAATCAACTGTTATCGTTAATTGGTAATGATTGATGGGAAAAAGTACCAAGCAATACTCGACTCCGGAAGTGAGCGTACCATCATTTCAAAAACAGTGGCAATGGAGATTGGAGCCCCTATAACCAACTGCGGCACTGTATTGCATGGATTTGGCGGAGGGATGTGCAAAGCTGTAGGTAGTGTCCTATGCATGGTACAAATAGATGAGGCGCGTTTTCCAGTTTGAGCCATTGTAGTAGCAGACGAATGCCTCTTGGAGTCGGCACTGATTGGCAAGGATATACTGAGTAACCCCGCATGTGGTGTAAATAAACGTGCAGATACCCTTGTAGTAGAGCGAGTCGAGCAGTTACCCATAATGTTACATGCAGCGTTACCATTCTGCGACTAAAGTCGCAATTTGCGACTTTTTTGACTGGCCTGCGACTTTGATACGACTTTTTCAAAAAAAACTCCAAATTTGCGACTTTTCATAGAAACATTGAGACTTTTTATGGTTTTCTGCGACCTTTTTGTCAAAATTTATTTATTCTCATTTAAATTTTGAATGCATCAGTTTGCAGATTTTTCTTAGATCTTTTTGTGCGCAGTTTACTTTCACACATTCACATAACACATGAGGACAAATTTTAGTATACTAGATGGTATTGGCAATGAAAACAACCTCGGTAACCATAGATTTTCTAATGTATATAAATTCGTTTCAAATATTTTGACACTACCGCAGCGCATGGCGTATAGTAGTGCTTGTGCGCAAAGGGTTTATTCAAAGCTTACAGCATAAGCAAAAGCATACCAACCCTCTACATGTGGAAACATTGTAATAATATGTAAAATTAAATTGAGTCTTCGGCTTCGGTAAATACAGGAAAGAAAGGACTGGGAAGTAGTTTATGGCACGTTTTGTTATATAATAAGCTGTACACACTCAATTAATTAATATTGACTGGCTTAATATTAAGTGACCTTCTCCATGTTTTTTTTAATTTTTGATGTACCTACCTATTTAATTGAAAACTGAATTGTAATAGATAGATACTAAATCTATCAATTTTTTTATAAGATTTACTTTCTGTGAGGGACAAATCTGGGATTCGATTTTACACCCACTTGCAGATACCCGATCATGCTGAAATTTTGCATGTCCGGCGACAACTCAATATAGTATATTTGATGATCTTGTAAATCTAATATGGCGGACGCCCCAAAAGGTGGATTACCGTTATCTTCATGACCTCCTTAATATGGGTATCAAACGAAAGGATTTGACAAGTAGAATACGATTAGCTAAGTGACGTGATTCTAAATTCAATATGGTGGATTCCATAAGATGGCGGAATACTTTTTTCTTCACAACTCCCATAACATGGGTATCAAATGGAAAGATGTGACGAGCAGAATCTCAAACCGTCTAAGTAAACTTTCTCATATTAAACCCACCCAAGCCAATATATGGCGCATACGTACCGACAAACATAATATGTACATATGTATGTACATATGTATCTGACAGTTCGCTCATCAAATACATTTTTGGATTATATGTTATCATGACGGGCCTACTATGTACATTATGATGTATAAGTGGATATTTTACTTTGTAAAACAAAAAATGTTCTGTAACTATATTTATTTACGTTTTTTTATACTTTGTCTATTTTGTTTTCAAAATGAAATAAATATGCAACATCAAGGCCAAACACCATCACCATGTCTGATCTTCGGGTAAGCAAAGATTTCGATCCAAGATGTTTAGTCCAATTACTTAATATATACCGACAGTGCATTGCAATGAGCCAAAAACAACTAAAATGCATAAGTTTTGTCGAAATGGAGATTGAATTGTTAAAGTTTGACCCAATCGTACATCACCCATATAAAGTATCACACGCTAAAAGGGAGATTTTGACATCTATGATCTCGGAGCTTTTGGAAAGTGGCTTGATAAGGGAATCACACTCAATTTTGCTTCGCCGGTCATATTGGTGAAAAAGAAAAATGGTGGGGACAGGATGTGTGTGGACTACCGACGACTCAATTCCGTAACCAAAAAGGTAAAATTCCTAGCTGTGTTAATAGAAGAGCAAATAAACAATCTAGCAGGATATAAATATTACATCACACTTGACTTAGCATCTGGTTACTATCAAATACCCGTCAAGGAAGAACACATTCACTATACTGCGTTCATCATGCCCGATGGGTTGTACGAATTCGTTGTCATGCCGTTTGGTCTGGTAAATGGACCAGCATACTTCCAAAAGCTGATGAACATCATCAAACAGAAAATGAGACCGGATCATATTGTATGTTATAATACTTGCAAAAACCTTCGGCGACGGTATGAGAAAGTTAGAGAAATTTCTAGGTCTCATAAAAGAAGCCAACCTAACCCTGAACCTTAAAAACTGCGAGTTTTTCAAGACTGAAATCGAATTCCTAGGCCACGTGATACAGGATGGAACAGTTCAACCAGGAAAGACTAAAACTCTCGCTATTGAAAATTTTCAAACACCAACTAACGAATACGGGCACCGTAGCGCAAGTGGTTAGTGCGTGGGACTACTGAGCCAGCGGTCTTGGGTTCGAATCCCGCCGCAAACACCTAAAAGTTTTTCACAGTGCCCACCTCTTTCGAATGTCTGACAAGCATCAAAGAGTATCATTTGTCACGATTGAGCTTCTCAAATCGCCGTTCGGAGTCGGCAAAAAACTGTAGGTCCCTCCCATTCGTGCAAAAATATAACACGCACACACAAATGGTTGCGAGGCAGGCCCAGGTTCACCTCGAGCTGTAGCGCCAACTAAGTAAGTAACTAACGAATACAGAGTCCGACAATTCATTGGATTAACCCTACCATTGACTAATCTAACAATAAAGGACCATAAATTCAAATGGAGTGAACAAATTGCGTTTGAGACCTTGAATAAATGCCTCTCCGAAAAACCAGTGTTTGCGTTGTATAACCCTGAAGCTGAACATGAGCTACATACGGACGCCAGTTCCCATGGGATCGCAGAGATGAAAAAACTTTACGTCCTGTGGCTTACTATAGCCGAAAAACCACGAAGGAAGTATTAGTGTATCACAGCTTCGAATTGGAAGCACTCGCTGTCGTCGACGCAACACACCGGCTCTGCCAATATCTGCTGGGAAAACATTTCGTAGTAGTTACCGACTGCCAAGCTCTAAAAACAACCATGAAAAAAAATAACTAATACAAAGGATTGCGCGTTGGTGGCTTCGAATGCAGGATTACAATTACGACGTAATTCACCGATCGGGAAAATTAATGGTGCACGTGGATTCTCTTTCCAGAAATCCCTACGAAGAAGGACGTAACCCGTAGTAGGCATGTCTGTATTAAAAGTGAATATCGACGAACTCGACTGGCTATATTCCTTACAACTGCAAGACAATGAGGTCTCAAATGTTACAAAGGTACTCTAGAAACTCCTAGCTGATGATGTTGAAAAACAAATAAACCATGATTATGTCATTAAAAACGGACAAACGCTTTATTGGGACGGCGGATAATCGGGACAGCCGCTTAACTGGGACAAATGGTCAAGAACAGAACAGAACAGAATGGTATTTTACTTGATTGTCACATCGCATTATTGGGACAGCTGCATAATTAGGACAAAATCGGTCTGAACCGAAGTGTCCCAAATAAGCGGAATCCACTGTATATAATAGAGCTCAGGTTATTAGTCCCAAAAAGAGTACGAAACGGGATTTTACGAAATAACCATGATATGATTGGACATTTTTCTGAACTATGAAACTATGAAGCACATTAAAGCACGCTATTGGTTTCCCAGAATGATTCAGCTTGTGAGAAAATACCTAAGAGCTTGTGTCGAATGTGCGTATATTAAAAAAGAAGTGCAACCACGTGGAGAATTGCACATGATCGAGAAGAAAAACATACCCTTCGACACGGTACATAAAGATCATTTGGGTCCTTTCGTTAAATCGACGAGAGGGAATATGTATGTATTGTTATGCACCCTGTAGGATTCACTCCCGAAAAAAAAAAATACCGGGAAGAGAACCCACAAATAAAACAAAAAAAAAAAGAAAGGAGAGGATCAAAGCTTGGGAGATGAGAGGCATCGTAGGTACAACCTGACCGTTTTGAAGATCTTGCGGGAAGATCATACGATCGAAATGAAAAAAAAGGAGAGTTAGAAAAAAAAAGAAACAAGAAGAAAGAAGAAAACCAAAGAAAGAAAAAGTTGGGAGTCAGTAAGTGAGAAGATGGACGTGTGACCGCGCAGATGGAGGCACTCATAAACGGAGGCACTAGCCAAACGGTGTCGAAAGCTTTCTCCAAGTCAACCAGGCAGGCACCCGTGCATTGTTTCTTGCTTTTGTTCCATTGGATATCCGATACGAGTTTAGACGCGGCATGTATGGTATCATGCCCCGCCTTAAATCCAAATTGGTTATCAGGAATTATATGTTTGTCGTCAACCCACTTAGTCAGGGCTCTATTGATCACTTTTTCGAATACCTTGCTGATGTTTTTGGGGCTGTCGATCGAATTAAACATTATCATAAAAAATTGATTATAAAAGAAAATGAAAGACACATTAGTCTTCCAGAGCCGCCAAATCATCAAACGACCTTATAACAACAACCCTACCCTTGTCTACTTTTCTGAGTAAAATTTGAGAATTTTGGAACCATAAGTATTTGTAATTCTTTTCATTCTTATATCTCTTTGCTTGCAAAAATAAAGCTCGTGTGTAATTAGTAAAGCAGTAATTTATAAAAATACTATCACTAGTAGCAGGAACAAATAGAGATGAATTTAATTTCTTCGCTGCTTTCCTTTTGCACTTCATTACCTGTTGTTTGATGGCTGGCGAAGATAGGTGAACGCAAAGAACCTTACTGCATTTCTTGTTGTTAGAATTAGGGCCAACTGATTCAGTGTTAGAGTGTTTTTTCCACACCCGCTTGACGAAACAATGCTGAATATCAGCGGCAGAGACAGAGACATCCAAAGCCGCTTGAAATATTTTTTGCGCACACTCCTCCGCGTTGCTGTTGTTGACACCGGTACTCCAGTAATCTCAATTATGTTTTCCACATGTTTCTGTTCTCTCCAATTTAACTTGCTCTCGAGAGTATTGACCTTCTGTATCTGCTTTATTTTCAACTCTCAGCTGTTCGACCGTGCTAAGAAAGTGACTGTTAATTTTTTTTAAGTAGAGAATTTCATCATAGAGCAATTGCAGCTGCTGGGTGATTGAACTCTTGCTGTTCAGAAGATGATCGTCTGGCACAGTGTCTGAAGCCGGTAGCTGTTTTTTGGCTGACTCATCATCGATTCGTGGCGTGGAGAGACTTTGCGGATTACACTTTGTCCGCAGGGAAGTAGTTGCTGTGGCTCCCGTTTTTTTTCCTGCTGTTGATTGTTGCTGTATTTTTGATGATGTAGATGGTTGAGCTGAAGCACATTGTTGTTGTAGTGACTTTCGACGGAGAGCAGTGCACTTGTCGCATCGGTATTGCACACTGCTGTTAGACATGAATTCAAAATCAGCTGGATTAATATTTACACACGGGCAATGGAAAAACGAATTGCAGTCCGCACAAGAGATTTTAAGTTCTCCACTACGATCTATTTTCTTTTTGCAAACAAGACAAAGCATTTTGAAGGAAAAATTACAATGATAACTTATTGAAACCAAACGTGGATGGAACTTATAAAGTGTGCACCCCACAACACTCAAAATTAACACGTCCGTTCACGTCAACAGTCAACGAATCTATGAGTAGCTCGCGAACAGATTTTAAGGTACGAATGAAGAAACTCGTAGAGGTGCCTTGTCAACTGTCCATAGAATGAAGGTATGTTTGCGATATCTCAGTGATCCTGGATATCAGAAAGGTATCGGTGAAAAACTTGGTGCTAGTCAAGCTACGGTATCTCGGACAGTGAATGCAGTAGTTGATTTTATGGTGGTTCAGAGACACCACCACATGCTTCCTCACGAGATACTTTACTGCTTCTTCGTTCATCAGCTGGTTCACTCCCTCTTTGCTGTATAGATTCGTCTTCATGAATACCGACTGGAATGGATGAATACCGACCATCAATACTAAACCTTGCTGTGTATTTATTGGTGAGTGCTCCGATTGCTTCATTCTTCCTTCTTTTTATTTTTGGTACTTGAGATTTTTTCCAATATAACGGGATTAGCGGCCACATCCTCTGCTATGAACTGAAATTCGTTACTAGCATTTGTTTCATTTTCACCAACTTCTTCACTGCTAGAGTAATGCATATTTAGCGCACTAAGGTATACGTTCACTCACTAAAAAACCCTTAGATGTAATCCGTAAGATAATAGAAAGAAGTAGTACTGAGCGAAGAGAAGGGAAGGGAGCTGGCACAACAAAAAAATTAAAAGATATTCTACCATCTAGCAGCATGTCATTCAGCGTTCTGACGAGTCTACCTTAACTTGTGCTTGAAGGATATCCTCGCAAGACCATCATCCAATATATTCTGACGGGACTTAATGATTCCCAAATGAGCGCTAATCTGGCTGCAGGGAATTTCGAAAATATATCCAATTTAATCGAAAAAATTAAATGGAACGATAGCAGACGAAACTCGCATCTTTTTTTTTTGGAGCGAAATACGGGACAAAAAGTGAAAAATAAATAAACACAAACAGAAAAAAATCTCGTTTTGGATTATGTACATATTTCATAAATTGACATAACAAATTCAAAACCAAAAACTTAATTTAACTACGTTTTTATGAGGTCGCTTTTTTGTATGTCCTAGTTTTGCAATTGATTTTACACTAACTTCCCGATGAGCTAGAGACTTGAAGTTTTTACAATAATCCAATATTAATTCGCTGTCTTCTCTGTCTGTTCGTTAGGGTTCCGATATGCAACGTTTTTCAGGTGTTTTTATTTCTGTGATTGTACAATTGTACATAGAGTGAAACCCGGTTAAAAACTACCCTCTGAAGCGCAAAACCCGCATAGCATCCTCTGAGCAGGTAAACGAGTTTTCGTAACTACATATATGTATCTCGGTTAAACTACTAAGTGCTAAATGGCTAAATGCTTAAATAATATTTAAAAAATAATTATATAAAAATACGGGACAAATGCGGGACTAAAATAAGACCGGGACAGGCTATTGAAATACGGGACTGTCCTGGGAAATACGGGACGGATGGTCACCGTTATCATAGGGCATTTAATAGATATCAAAGAAAGCCTATCGTTAATCGACAGGTACCAAATGCAGAAATACCTGTACCAAACCGAAGTGTAAACATGGGGCAACGTAATCGAAATCAGATCGGCTGTTATAACTGTCATCAGTTGGGGCATTACGCAAGACAATGCACACAGACTATGAAAAGGCCATGGTCGGCAAATTAGTGTCAAGGTACCCGTCAAACGACTCGGGAAGATAAGGGCGTTGATAAGAAATTTCGGATAAATGTCATTCATAATGGGAAAGAAATCAACTGTTATCGTTAATTGGTAATGATTGATGGGAAAAAGTACCAAGCAATACTCGACTCCGGAAGTGAGCGTACCATCATTTCAAAAACAGTGGCAATGGAGATTGAAGCCCCTATAACCAACTGCGGCACTGTATTGCATGGATTTGGCGGAGGGATGTGCAAAGCTGTAGGTAGTGTCCTATGCATGGTACAAATAGATGAGGCGCGTTTTCCAGTTTGAGCCATTGTAGTAGCAGACGAATGCCTCTTGGAGTCGGCACTGATTGGCAAGGATATACTGAGTAACCCCGCATGTGGTGTAAATAAACGTGCAGATACCCTTGTAGTAGAGCGAGTCGAGCAGTTACCCATAATGTTACATGCAGCGTTACCATTCTGCGACTAAAGTCGCAATTTGCGACTTTTTTGACTGGCCTGCGACTTTGATACGACTTTTTCAAAAAAAACTCCAAATTTGCGACTTTTCATAGAAACATTGAGACTTTTTATGGTTTTCTGCGACCTTTTTGTCAAAATTTATTTATTCTCATTTAAATTTTGAATGCATCAGTTTGCAGATTTTTCTTAGATCTTTTTGTGCGCAGTTTACTTTCACACATTCACATAACACATGAGGACAAATTTTAGTATACTAGATGGTATTGGCAATGAAAACAACCTCGGTAACCATAGATTTTCTAATGTATATAAATTCGTTTCAAATATTTTGACACTACCGCAGCGCATGGCGTATAGTAGTGCTTGTGCGCAAAGGGTTTATTCAAAGCTTACAGCATAAGCAAAAGCAAACCAACCATCTACATGTGGAAACATTGTAATAATATGTAAAATTAAATTGAGTCTTCGGCTTCGGTAAATACAGGAAAGAAAGGACTGGGAAGTAGTTTATGGCACGTTTTGTTATATAATAAGCTGTACACACTCAATTAATTAATATTGACTGGCTTAATATTAAGTGACCTTCTCCATGTTTTTTTTAATTTTTGATGTACCTACCTATTTAATTGAAAACTGAATTGTAATAGATAGATACTAAATCTATCAATTTTTTTATAAGATTTACTTTATGTGAGGGACAAATCTGGGATTCGATTTTACACCCACTTGCAGATATCCGATCATGCTGAAATTTTGCATGTCCGGCGACAACTCAATATAGTATATTTGATGATCTTGTAAATCTAATATGGCGGACGCCCCAAAAGGTGGATTACCGTTATCTTCATGACCTCCTTAATATGGGTATCAAACGAAAGGATTTGACAAGTAGAATACGATTAGCTAAGTGACGTGATTCTAAATTCAATATGGTGGATTCCATAAGATGGCGGAATACTTTTTTCTTCACAACTCCCATAACATGGGTATCAAATGGAAAGATTTGACGAGCAGAATCTCAAACCGTCTAAGTAAACTTTCTCATATTAAACCCACCCAAGCCAATATATGGCGCATACGTACCGACAAACATAATATGTACATATGTATGTACATATGTATCTGACAGTTCGCTCATCAAATACATTTTTGGATTATATGTTATCATGACGGGCCTACTATGTACATTATGATGTATAAGTGGATATTTTACTTTGTAAAACAAAAAATGTTCTGTAACTATATTTATTTACGTTTTTTTATACTTTGTCTATTTTGTTTTCAAAATGAAATAAATATGCAACATCAAGGCCAAACACCATCACCATGTCTGATCTTCGGGTAAGCAAAGATTTCGATCCAAGATGTTTAGTCCAATTACTTAATATATACCGACAGTGCATTGCAATGAGCCAAAAACAACTAAAATGCATAAGTTTTGTCGAAATGGAGATTGAATTGTTAAAGTTTGACCCAATCGTACATCACCCATATAAAGTATCACACATCAAAGAGTATCATTTGTCACGATTGAGCTTCTCAAATTGCCGTTCGGAGTCGGCAAAAAACTGTAGGTCCCTCCCATTCGTGCAAAAATATAACACGCACACACAAATGGTTGCGAGGCAGGCCCAGGTTCACCTCGAGCTGTAGCGCCAACTAAGTAAGTAACTAACGAATACAGAGTCCGACAATTCATTGGATTAACCCTACCATTGACTAATCTAACAATAAAGGACCATAAATTCAAATGGAGTGAACAAATTGCGTTTGAGACCTTGAATAAATGCCTCTCCGAAAAACCAGTGTTTGCGTTGTATAACCCTGAAGCTGAACATGAGCTACATACGGACGCCAGTTCCCATGGGATCGCAGAGATGAAAAAACTTTACGTCCTGTGGCTTACTATAGCCGAAAAACCACGAAGGAAGTATTAGTGTATCACAGCTTCGAATTGGAAGCACTCGCTGTCGTCGACGCAACACACCGGCTCTGCCAATATCTGCTGGGAAAACATTTCGTAGTAGTTACCGACTGCCAAGCTCTAAAAACAACCATGAAAAAAAATAACTAATACAAAGGATTGCGCGTTGGTGGCTTCGAATGCAGGATTACAATTACGACGTAATTCACCGATCGGGAAAATTAATGGTGCACGTGGATTCTCTTTCCAGAAATCCCTACGAAGAAGGACGTTAACCTGAAGTAGTAGGCATGTCTGTAATAAAAGTGAATATCGACGAACTCGACTAGCTATATTCCTTACAACTGCAAGACAATGAGGTCTCAAATGTTACAAAGGTACTCTAGAAACTCCTAGCTGATGATGTTGAAAAACAAATAAACCATGATTATGTCATTAAAAACGGACGTGTAGTGTATACATATACAGTAGATTCCGCTTTATTGGGACGGCGGATAATCGGGACAGCCGCTTAACTGGGACAAATGGTCAAGAACAGAACAGAACAGAATGGTATTTTACTTGATTGTCACATCGCATTATTGGGACAGCTGCATAATTGGGACAAAATCGGTCTGAACCGAAGTGTCCCAAATAAGCGGAATCCACTGTATATAATAGATGGGGAGCTCAGGTTATTAGTCCCAAAAAGAGTACGAAACGGGATTTTACGAAATAACCATGATATGATTGGACATTTTTCTGAACTATGAAACTATGAAGCACATTAAAGCACGCTACTGGTTTCCCAGAATGATTCAGCTTGTGAGAAAATACCTAAGAGCTTGTGTCGAATGTGCGTATAATAAAAAAGAAGTGCAACCACGTGGGGAATTGCACATGATCGAGAAGAAAAACATACCCTTCGACACGGTACATAAAGATCATTTGGGTCCTTTCGTTAAATCGACGAGAGGGAATATGTATGTATTGTTATGCACCCTGTAGGATTCACTCCCGAAAAAAAAAAATACCGGGAAGAGAACCCACAAATAAAACAAAAAAAAAAAGAAAGGAGAGGATCAAAGCTTGGGAGATGAGAGGCATCGTAGGTACAACCTGACAGTTTTGAAGATCTTGCGGGAAGATCATACGATCGAAATGAAAAAAAAGGAGAGTTAGAAAAAAAAAGAAACAAGAAGAAAGAAGAAAACCAAAGAAAGAAAAAATTGGGAGTCAGTAAGTGAGAAGATGGACGTGTGACCGCGCAGATGGAGGCACTCATAAACGTTACCCCAAGAAAAAAAAAATACGATAGATAGTAAGATAAGAAGCTAGTTCAGTGAATGATATTAAAAAAAAAAAAAGAAAAAAAAAGAAAAAAATTTAATAATAAGTGTAGTACCTACCTATGTACTAGGGATGTTACGGATGTAAAAATTTTGACATCCGCGGATGCGGATGCGGATGCAGATTTTAGGAGACTCACATCCGCGGATGCGGATGCGGATGCGGATTTTAGAATTTGTTAAATATATTACATTTTAAATACATAAATAAATGAAAATTGATTGATTTTTATAAAATTTTATTTGAATATGGATATAAATGAAAATTTATTGAATTTCATTTTCTTATTTAATAAGAATAAAGTTTAGTAACTAAAATTAAAAATAGGTGAGTTATATTTAATAAATAATAATATTGCAGCCTTCTCCGACTCCAATCTGTTTCTTAATGCATTGTGTGCAGGTAGTAAAGAAACTTAAAAAAAAACATTGAATCGCATCCGCAAAAACTCCGCATGAGTTGATGCGGATGCGGATGCGGATGCAGATGTTGGAATTATTGCGAATAATCCGCGATTGCGGATGCGGATGCGAATATCTTCAACACCCCTGCAGTATGTACCTATAAAAAAGGTGATTGAAAAAAAAAAAAAGGTAGATAGTGCAAAGAAAGTGGATAGTAAGAAGAATTTAGTGGAAAAAAAAGGAAGTGCTAGTAAACTTGGTGCTAGTTATTAACAAATAAGGAATTATTAACATAAAAAAAGAGGTTCAGTGCCGTAGGCAGTGGGTGGCCGTGGCGTAGTGGTAGTCGTCGTCGCTTGTCATGCGGAAGGTTCACGGTTCGAATCCAGAGTTCTTCGAAGCATTTATTTCTCACGAAATAAAAATAAGTTGATCAGTTTCGGAAGTTAATATCGAAACCTACTGCGAAGGCATAACAGTTCAGTTTTAATGCATTTTTATTACGGAATTCAAGTATTACTTACATGTTAGACAAAAGTGCTTAAAACTAGCTTAACTAACTTAACTATCTTACTCTAACTTACTGGCCCCACACGGGCACTCTAAGCTAAACTTAATACTTATACTATGTCTTTCGACGTAACCTAACTTATAATATAGAATTTTAATTGAATTTACAGTTTTAAAGCTAAGAAAAATTTTTTTTCAGAAAAAAAACTTAGCAAAATGACAATTTTTGTTTTGTTAATTAAAACTACCTTAAATAATAAAACTTAGAACTACTTAACCTATCTTACTCTAGCTATGTAATTAAATACGTAGATTTTTTTTTTGATTTTGTGCTGTGTTATTTTATATTTTTTTTTTTGTGATTTATTATTTGTTTTTTATATTTTTTTTTGTTGGCAAAGTGCTGTGCGTTTTTTTTTTTTTTATTTTTTTTTTTTTTGTTATTTTTATTTTTTTATAAAACTTAAATATACCTATCCTACCTAAACCTACGTAAGCCGGCCACGGCATGTCTACATAATAAACATAAAAGGCGGCCAACTATGCCTTGGGGTCTACCCCGGATCAAACGGAATCGACGAGGGAATTCCATCTCTTTCTAACAGCCACCAGAATTTCTGATGTTGCTGTTCAACATCGTGCCCATCGCGCCCCGAATCCGACCTACTAAACCGGAGGCGCTCCGTTTGGCTCTGTGCGACGTCTCTGTCGTAGTTGAGCTGCCTATCCACAGTCTTGCGAGCAACATGGAAGATTAGCGGTACCGCTGATCTATCCTGGATCAGACCCTGTTGGTCAAAATAGAGGAATGCTTCTGGTGGAACGAAGCCGTTAAGGCGCACTCTTTCGTGGTACGTGAAATTGGGGTAATAAGCCCCGAAGATCAGGCTATTCATCGAACTCATTGCTCTTGCAATGTGCCTTCGAGTCATCTTGATCAGGAAATTATCCACTCTTATTAAGTTAGCCCTGTTGTATAGGACCTCATTAGAATAGAATTTTTTGTACTCGGACTCTGGTGTTCTGTATAAACGAAGGCAAGTCCGAAGACAAGCCCTCTCAAACACCCGAATCCTTTCCATCGAACTTGGTCCGACGTTGAACCACACGGGACAACCATATGCTATCATTGGCCGTATAAGGGCCATGTAGCAGATAACCTTTACCCTCGCATCGAGTTGGCTGCTATAAAACAGTCTCTTTGTAAGGGCAAAAGCGCCTCTGGCTCTGGCCAGAGCAGCATCTATATGTTTGTTAAAATACAGATACTGGTCTAGCCAGAGCCCGAGGTATCTGACTACATTTCGACATGCAAGTGGCCGCCCGTGTCGTCCCACGATTGCGAACTTTCGCCAATTCCTTCTGGTGTCCCATGAGGCCCCAGACAACGGCGTCCGAAACAAGATGGTTTCTGACTTCTGGAGGTTGATCTTCAACTTCCAGTCGTTACAATATCGCTGAATCTTATCGAAGTCACGCTGCAAGAGAATTGCAATGACCTCGATCTTTGGCCCTGATCTGTACGCGACCAAGTCATCTGCGTACGCAATAGCATGGTGAAGAGACCCTACGAGATCACTTGTGTAAATATTGAAAAAGATCGGCGAATTAACCGCACCCTGTTGTAGACCATTTTTAATTTCAAAAATACCAGCAGTGGTCACATTGCCATTTTTCACAACGAACCGCCTACTGGTGAGCATATTATAAAGTATGTACAGTAGTGGTTTACTTATGCTCAACCTGCTCAACTTGTAAAAAAGTCCCTCTAGCCAAACGGTGTCGAAAGCTTTCTCCAAGTCAACCAGGCAGGCACCCGTGCATTGTTTCTTGCTTTTGTTCCATTGGATATCCGATACGAGTTTAGACGCGGCATGTATGGTATCATGCCCCGCCTTAAATCCAAATTGGTTATCAGGAATTATATGTTTGTCGTCAACCCACTTAGTCAGGGCTCTATTGATCACTTTTTCGAATACCTTGCTGATGTTCGGAAGGAGACTTATTGACCGGAGATTTGCCGGATTGGAATTGTCCTTACCCCTCTTGGGGATAGGATGCACTACTGCTGTTTTCCAATGTGCTGGATAATGTGCATTATTCAGCACATTATTAAACAGAATGCAGTAAATGTCTACCGCTTCTAGAGGGAGATGTCTAAGCACAATGTTAGATATTCCATCGATTCCCACTGACTTCTTCTTTCTCAATGATTCGAAGATCGCTTGGAGCTCTACCTTCGATAAGAACGGGGGATGTATCCGATGTTGGCGATGGCATTATTTGCCCTATTGTCTTCATTGAACTCGGTGAAACCGATGTTCTCTGATCGCCATTGCTGTAGTTCATTTCGAAGGTAGAAGTTGTGCACAAGGACTCGATTCTCCAGGTCATGGTTCGGGCAAATACTGCTATTCACCCTATACACTTCCTGAAAAGTCGCTCCTATAGTCTCAACCTTCTCCTGCGGATCTTCGATCAAAAAGAAATTGTCGTCATCGACTGCGTTTACTGGATCTATACCTGCTGTCACAAGTATTCGTTCGTTGTCCGTATTTCGAGGAATTTTGAGGCATGAAAGGTCGTTGAGATTATTCCTCCGAAATATTTTATTTATTTGCGGGAACATACTGGGGTTGTTGGCTTTTACAGCCCCAATTTTTTTGTTCCAGTGCAGTTTTACCGCTAATCGGTAGTTTACTTTAATTAACTGTTGAAGGTTTTTAATCAACGCCTTCAGTGTCCTTATCTCTAAGTTTTGTCTGTCAGTGAACCGTCTGTACAAGGTTTTTAATCTCGACAGCAGTCTACTTTTCTGTTGGTGCAGTGCGTTAATTGTTGCGTTGCGGTATATGCCTACATTGTCAGTTTGTTGATGTCGAGGTATCGTCCTGTCCATCGTTTGTTTTATTGTCTCGTCCATTTGCTTGAGGTATCCGTCAATCTCCTCATTCGACAGATTCCTATTGGACGGTGGGTAGAGCGAGTTTGAGGAGATTGCTCTTGTTAAAACTCTAGAGAAGCGTGTCCAACGCACCCTACTATAATTGTAGGGATGCGCATGAACAAACGCTTCAAGTTCCGCAATCTCGTTGGGAATTGTAATTTCGGCACTGAGTCCGCAATGGTCACTGTCATACACAAATGTGCGAAGGCAGTTTATAGTTTGTCCGTTCGTGTTAGTCAGTTGTAACCGTACGTCGAACAGCAGGAGATCCAGATATGATCCGCTTCTAGGAAACGACGGACTATCTGTTGCTTTCAAATCGAGTCTATACTCGACACTGTGCTGACCCCACCAATTAAAAAGTTGGTTCCCTCTAGAATTAGGAATGTTATTTCCCCAATCTCTATGTTTGGCGTTTAGATCCCCGGCCAAAAGGAAATAATTCTCCTCCGACTCCAGCCTAAGGCATCGGAAAAGTGTCTCGAGCTCTGAAATAAACAAAGTTGGTTGCGTAGCTTCAGGTGCATAAGCTGAGATCATGTACATCCTCTTTCCACTGTGGAGAGGGATGCACACGATACATGCTTCTAGCTCCTGGAATCTCCGCACTTCACCACTGTACACTACCTTATATTTTAGCTTTTTATTAATGAAGATCGCAACACCTCCTCCTTGTATAGAGTTGGGTCGGTCTCTTCTTATTATGTTATAATTATTGTGCCGTAACTTATGTTTCTGGTTTAGCTTAGATTCGCTAACCAAAAGCACATCAGGGCTTTGATCTTCTAACAACTTAAAAAGTACGGCTCTTCGTTCGATCCTAATCAGTGAATTTACATTCACCGCAAGGATCCTAAAGGTATTCTCCGCCATCGCACACATTATGACTGGAGATGCGCTAGGCCCGGCAGAAGCGCGCAGATTTGGTCCACCCTCTTCGCCTGCTCTTGTACCTCACGTTGTAGCTGACCCATCTGCCCTTGAATAGAGAGCAAGATAGCCATCAAGTCAGCCTCCGGTGCTTTAGGCAGTGAGGCCTGTGAAGCAACCTTCGGTTGTTGCTGTGCCGTCATTCCCCTTCCTGCCGCCATTTGGGTGTAGGATATTTTGGGTGTGACGGTTTGACTTTGGCTTGGACGTGGTAGACTTTTCACTACGCTTTTCTGCTGTCGAACCAGGTTCACTTTCTTCATGTCTTGGAATTTGGGGCAACCCCGATAGTTTGCGGTGTGTCCCGAGTTCCTACATAACGCACACGTAAGCTGAGATTTCTCTGACGCCCCCTCTTTCCCCAGAGAACATTCTTCGGACTTGTGGTTCTTTCCACACTTTACGCATCGAGGCTGCATCTCGCAGTTCGACGCGGCGTGCCCGAACCTCTGACAGCGAACGCATTGGATAATGCTATCGCTTCTCTTTACTCTCTCCCATGTGACAACCTGGTAGTCTACGACCTTAATGTTCCGTAGACCATCCAGTTTGCTATTGGGTGACAGCTGAACCAGGAAGAACGGTAATTTCCGCTTCTCCCTTTTGGCCCTTGCTGTGGTGAAAGGCTTGACCCCTACGAATTCGAGCCCTTCGCACTTCTTTTCTTTGAGCATTCTAAGGAGCTCCTCCGGATCAGTGGACGGTTCCATCCCCCTCAGCAGCATACTTTGCAGCTTTTCCCCCTTCGGGGTGAAGGAGAAGAACTCCGTCGTCGAGTCCGCTAACAATTTCTTAATTTTCCTATACTGCTCTACTGTATTGCAGTGTATAGCATGTCTATCTAAGCTAAGTCTTTTAATAACAAAATTGTTGCCTATGGCCGACTTACATAGTTCAATGGTTTCTTTCAACTCCATTTTGAAGGTGTTTATTGGGGGCACCTTCTCCCTCGTTGTCTTCTGTTGTTGTTGTTGCTGCTGCTGTTGTTGTTGTTGTTGTTGTTGTTGTTGTTGTTGTTGTTGTTGTTGCTGCTGCTGCTTCTGCTGACATTGCTGGTGTTATTGTTCTGGCTGCTTCTGTTTCTTTTTGTTTTGGTTTTGTGGCATCGGCTGCTGTTGTTGCTGTTTAGGCTGCTGATGCTGATTTAGCTGTTGTTGTTGCTGCCTAGGCGGCTGCAGAATTGGTTCTTTTGGTTGTTGTTGCTGCGTTTGCTGGAGCTCCAATTCCCGCTCCTTTATCCGCCTGGCCATTTGCTTGGCCTTAATAATGAGCACCTTTTGCTGCAGCTGTCTGATGCTGCGGCTAAGGAGCTCCAGTTCGTCATCCTCATCCTCGGACTCTGTGGCCACCAGAGAGGCAAAGCTGTTGCTATTGCCGGTGTAATGCCCTTCACCACCGTCGGAGACGTAGGCGAATCTCTCATCACCGGCTGATCGCTGTTGTTGTTTGGCTGCTGCTGCTGACGTAGTTGGCGCCTCCTCCCCCGCTTCCACATGCAGCTGTTCTGCAGAAGCTGACAGAGAGGGGCGCTTTCCCATGTTAGGAGTTGGCTGCAACCTCCTCCTCCTCTTCCCTGTACTTTCTATGGCCACTACTGGTTGGTGGCCTGATTGTAATGGCACATCATCGCCTGATTTTTTTTCGTTCGCTGTTCCCGTTTGTTGGGATTCGGACCGTTGGTCATCAGCCATCGCCGATGCTATCGGCTGTTGCCGACCACTTGTTTTTCTATTTTAATTAAAAAAACACTGAAAAAAATTTTTTTCCCGGATGGGACTCGAACCTTGGTCCACTGGGTGACGGTCCACCACTACTACCACTAGGCTACCGAGCCAATAAAAAAATTCGCTGGGCAAAAGTTTTACTTGATAAACTGCTTATCCACTTGGAAGCCGAAACACGTCTGTTCTCCACGGAGGTCTGTGAACGACTGAGCGAAGGCATAACATTTCATTTTTTAATTCATTTTTATTTATCAATTCAATTAAATCTTAAATGCTAGACAAAAGTGATTAAAACTAGCTTAACTAACCTAACTACCTTACTCTAACTTACTGGCCCCACACGGGCACTCTAAGCTAAACTTAATATTTATACTATGTCTTTCGACGTAACCTAACTTATAATATAGAATTTTAATTAAAGTTACAATTTTAGAGCTAAGAAAAGTTTGAAAAAAAAAACTTAGCAACAGGACATGTTTTTTGCTTAAAACTACCTTAAATAAGACTTACAACTACTTAACCTATCTTAAGTCTAGCTACGTAATTAAATACGTAATTTTTTTTTTGTTTTTTGTGCTGTGTTATTTTATAATTTTTTTGTGTGGTTTTTTATTTGTTTTTATATTTTTTTTTTTGTTGGCAAAGTGCTGTGCGTATTTTTTTTTTTTTATTTTTTTTTTTATTTTTTTATAAAACTTACAAATACCTACACTACCTAAACCTATGTAAGCCGGCCACGGCATGTCTACATAATAAACATAAAAGGCGGCCAACTATGCCTTGGGGTCTACCCCGGATCAAACGGAATCGACGAGGGAATTCCATCTCTTTCTAACAGCCACCAGAATTTCTGATGTTGCTGTTCAACATCGTGCCCATCGCGCCCCGAAACCGACCTACTAAACCGGAGGCGCTCCGTTTGGCTCTGTGCGACGTCTCTGTCGTAGTTGAGCCGCCTATCCACAGTCTTGCGAGCAACATGGAAGATTAGCGGTACCGCTGTTCTATCCTGGATCAGACCCTGTTGGTCAAAATAGAGGAACGCTTCTGGTGGAACGAAGCCGTTAAGGCGCACTCTTTCGTGGTACGTGAAATTGGGGTAATAAGCACCGAAGATCAGGCTATTCATCGAACCCATTGCTCTTGCAATGTGCCTTCGAGTCATCTTGATTAGGAAATTGTCCACTCTTATTACGTTAGCCCTGTTGTATAGGACCTCATTAGAATAGAATTTTTTGTACTCGGACTCTGGTGTTCTGTATAAACGAAGGCAAGCCCGAAGACAAGCCCTCTCAAACACCCGAATCCTTTCCATCAAACTTGGTCCGACGTTGAACCACACGGGACAACCATATGCTATCATTGGCCGTATAAGGGCCGTGTAGCAGATAACCTTTACCCTCGCATCGAGTTGGCTGCTATAAAACAGTCTCTTTGTAAGAGCAAAAGCGCCTCTGGCTCTGGCCAGAGCAGCATCTATATGTTTGTTAAAATACAGATACTGGTCTAGCCACAGCCCGAGGTATCTGACTACATTTCGACATGCAAGTGGCCGCCCGTGTCGTCCCACGATTGCGAACTTTCGCCAATTCTTTCTGGTGTCCCAAGAGGCCCCAGACAACGGCGTCCGAAACAAGATGGTTTCTGACTTCTGGAAGTTGATCTTCAACTTCCAGTCGTCACAATATCGCTGAATCTTATCGAAGTCACGCTGCAAGAGAATTGCAATGACCTCGATCTTTGGCCCTGATCTGTACGCGACCAAGTCATCTGCGTGCATGGTGAAGAGACCCTACGAGATCACTTGTGTAAATATTGCTAAGGATCGGCGAATTAACCGCACCCTGTTGTAGACCATTTTTAATTTCAAAAATACCAGCAGAGGTCACATTGCCATTTTTCACAACGAACCGCCTACTGGTGAGCATATTATAAAGTATGTACAGCAGTGGTTTACTTATGCTCAACCTGCTCAACTTGTAAAAAAGTCCCTCTAGCCAAACGGTGTCGAAGGCTTTCTCCAAGTCAACCAGGCAGGCACCCGTGCATTGTTTCTTGCTTTTGTTCCATTGAATATCCGATACGAGTTTAGACGCGGCATGTATGGTATCATGCCCCTTCTTAAATCCGAATTGGTTATCTGGAATTATATGTTTGTCGTCAACCCACTTAGTCAGGGCTCTATTGACCACTTTTTCGAATACCTTGCTGATGTTCGGAAGGAGACTTATTGACCGGAGATTTGCCGGATTGGAATTGTCCTTACCCCTTTTAGGGATAGGATGTACTACTGCTGTTTTCCAATGCGCTGGATAATGTGCATTATTCAGCACATTATTAAACAAAATGCAGTAAATGTCTACCGCTTCTAGAGGGAGATGTCTAAGCACAATGTTAGATATTCCATCGATTCCCGCTGACTTCTTCTTTCTCAATGATTCGAAGATCGCTTGGAGCTCTACCTTCGATAAGAACGGGGGATGTATCCGATGTTGGCGATGGCATTATTTGCCCTATTGTCTTCATTGAACTCGGTGAAACCGATGTTCTCTGATCGCCATTGCTGTAGTTCATTTCGAAGGTAGAAGTTGTGCACAAGGACTCGATTCTCCAGGTCATGGTTCGGGCAAATACTGCTATTCACCCTATACACTTCCTGAAAAGTCGCTCCTATAGTCTCAACCTTCTCCTGCGGATCTTCGATCAAAAAGAAATTGTCGTCATCGACTGCGTTTACTGGATCTATACCTGCTGTCACAAGTATTCGTTCGTTGTCCGTATTTCGAGGAATTTTGAGGCATGAAAGGTCGTTGAGATTATTCCTCCGAAATATTTTATTTATTTGCGGGAACATACTGGGGTTGTTGGCTTTTACAGCCCCAATTTTTTTGTTCCAGTGCAGATTTACCGCTAATCGGTAGTTTTCTTTAATTAACTGTTGGAGGTTTTTAATCAACGCCTTCAGTGTCCTAATCTCTGAGTTTTGACTGTCAGTAAACCGTCTGTACAAGGTTTTTAATCTCGACAGCAGTCTACTTTTCTGTAAGTGTAGTGCGTTAATTGTTGCGTTGCGGTATATGCCTACATTGTCAGTTTGTTGATGTCGAGGTATCGTCCTGTCCATCGTTTGTTTTATTGTCTCATCCATTTGTTTTAGGTATCCGTCAATCTCCTCATTTGACAGATTCCTATTGGACGGTGGGTTGAGCGAGTTTGAGGAGAGTGCTCTTGTCATAACTCTAGAAAAGCGTGTCCAACGCACCCTACTATAATTGTAGGGATGCGCATGAACAAACGCTTCAAGTTCCGCAATCTCGTTGGGAATTGTAATTTCGGCACTGAGTCCGCAATGGTCACTGTCATACACAAATGTATGAAGGCAGTTTAAAGTTTGTCCGTTCGTGTTAGTCAGTTGTAACCGTACGTCGAACAGCAGGAGAT
Source organism: Brachyopa scutellaris (assembly GCA_949775065.1). Classification (NCBI taxonomy): domain Eukaryota; kingdom Metazoa; phylum Arthropoda; class Insecta; order Diptera; family Syrphidae; genus Brachyopa; species Brachyopa scutellaris. Next base: position 27,195,708 of record OX459112.1, read on the forward strand.
CCAGATATGATCCGCTCCTAGGAAACGACGGATTATCTGTGGCTTTCAAATCGAGTCTATACTCGACACTGTGCTGACCCCACCAATTAAAAAGTTGGTTCCCTCTAGAGTTAGGAATGTTATTTCCCCAATCTCTATGTTTGGCGTTTAGATCCCCGGCCAAAAGGAAATAATTCTCCTCCGACTCCAGCCTAAGGCATCGGAAAAGTGTCTCGAGCTCTGAAATAAACAAAGTTGGTTGCGTAGCTTCAGGTGCATAAGCTGAGATCATGTATAACCTCTTTCCACTATGGAGAGGGATGCACACGATACATGCTTCTAGCTCCTGGAATCTCCGCACTTCACCACTGTACACTACCTTATATTTTAGCCTTTTACTAATGAAGATCGCAACACCTCCTCCTTGTATAGAGTTGGGTCGGTCTCTTCTTACTATATTATAATTATTGTGCCGTAACTTATGTTTCTGGTTTAGCTTGGTTTCGCTAACCAAAAGCACATCAGGGCTTTGATCTTCTAACAACTTAAATAGTACGGCTCTTCGTTCGATCCTAATCAGTGAATTAACATTCACCGCAAGGATCCTAAAGGTATTCTCCGCCATCGCACACATTATGATTGGAGATGCGCTAGGCCCGGCAGAAGCGCGCAGATTTGGTCCACCCTCTTCGCCTGCTCTTGTACCTGACGTTGTAGCTGACCCATCTGCCCTTGAATAGAGAGCAAGATAGCCATCAAGCGAAGGCATAACACTGGCAGTAGGGTGTTGGATATGGCTGAAGAAATTGATCGCCCAAACTATAATAAGAAACATCTGGAAACAACTCCTGTGAATCATAAGCAAGTACAAAAATAACACACAACTCTCCAGTTATCCTGGACACCACCCATAGAGTTAGTTGAAATTGAAACCTATCATCTGAGTTTCCTACCACTACGTCGATCTGTCTGTCTCTCGTTCTCGTCCTTCATGTGCTCGCGCTGTGTGTAAACATTAAAAGGGTATTCATATCCCCTTTAGCGTGTGTAGATTATAAAAAAAAAAAAAAAAAAAAATCAGACGTAGCAGAACCTCGCCACAAGGAAAGACCCGTCTCAACCCCTCACCACCCCACCTCAAAATTAAAAGTCCGTAAGCCGTATTTCGTTATTTAATTTCCTTTAAACTATTTACTTAGAAGTAGAATAATCAATATAAATTATCAAAAAAAAATCATACATGTGTATAAGATTTGCTTGTACATATAATATTAAATAAGTGTTCGTGATTCCATCAGCAACACTGGTTGAACGAAACATAGTTTGTCACTTTTGAAATTAAACCGATTCGCGGTCTCACTCACACTTGTGAGCTGAATATTATTGTTCATTTTCTTTCCTTTTCTTCTTATTTTTGAATTTATGTTCAGTTGGTTTTTTAGCATTGGACGAATTGGTTGGCTGATCTACAAAATTGTTCTGAAGTGTATTTGAATAATAAAATTAACAACTTTTATTTAAACCCCTGTTTTATTCATATACATTATTTGGTGCCTCCTGTGAGGAATTTTACGTTTGCGAATTAATTATATTTGTGGCTGTGGCATTTTTTACATTAAATTCGTATGTGTGTGCGCATAGCATTATTTAGCTCAAAATATCGAGACTGGCATTACGAACGGTCGGGAATATTCCACCGCGTAGTTTTTTTTCATTTTGAAGTTGTCGAGAATTCTGGAACGCATATATTAAATTTGGCATTTTCTCCCAGAAATTCTCTACTAATTGGTTTCCATTTTTTGCTCAACTGAATGTCTGATGCGGAGTCCGATATTTTGACGTCGAGTTCATACGGTACACCGGAGCCCCAGACAGCAATGGCGGATCTTAACAAGCGTAGCACTGCATATACCGCAATCGTGCGTATCGCTACGAAAGTAAACAAGGATGACTTCTCTGATGACGAATTTGGCATTCAACAAGAAGAGCGCTTATTGCAAACGCACTTCGAGCGTTTTATGGCTGCTCATGACGCATTAATTAGTGTAGCTCAACCTATTGAAATTGAAGTACACACAAGGCTATGGGATGAAACTGAAGCGCATTATAACACAGCAATGGCTAAGATACACCGCATGCTATCTACCAAGGCGAGCCGAATTAAAGACAACAATGAAGATGTAGCATCGCAGAGATCGGTTCACTCAACTACAATGGATTTGAAGTTAGATCCATTGTCAGTTCCTAAATTTGATGGCACTTTGCAGAACTGGCTTGTTTTTAAGGACATTTAGTGTTTCGTAACACCAATAAAACACAACACTAAAAGTATTACTTAAATTATGTTTTTATTAAATAAAGATACACAGTTGTTTTTAGGTTTTAATAGTTGAAAAGTTAAAAGGCGTCGCTATTTCATCAGAAGGATGACAATTGAGAGAGATGAATCAAAAAATGAATTTTAAACGTATTGTATACTTCATGGTATTGCCAAACAAAAATATTAAAATGAAAATGAACGAATATTAGTATATGTTAATCCATTAAAAATGTATATTCACCACAATATCCCCCACCTAGTTATCGACTAACGATATTTAAGAGGAAATCTAACATGTCTTCCAGATGATGTCTTCTTTGTTTGTGGCTCGTTGTCGGTTTTCGATTGTTTTTGTTTTGCATCATTTGATGTAGTAATATTTTTCGATGCGATGTCGTTCTTTTGTTCTTTACTGGTTTCCTGTTGAGGTATTGCTGTTGGTGTTGTTGTATCGTCGAATACGTATGCGGCCTTTAAACGATCGATCGATATTTTTGTCACTCGCTGATTTATTTTTAAAACGAAGTATTTTTCAGATTTGGATATTACTTCAAACGGACCTTCGTAGTTGAATTCCAAAGGCGTTTTTACACGATCGGTCCTGATAAACACGTATTTGGCGTCTCTTAATGCTGGCTGCACACAATATCGTTCCATCCCGTGTCGTACTGGTTTCGTCATTGGTAACTCGAGCATTGATTTTCGAAGTAATTCCACGAACTCGGTTTGACTGGTTTTGCTTTTTCGCGGCATAAGGAACTCACCAGGGATTCGTAGCGGCGCTCCGTACACCATCTCTGTCGGACTTAAACCGATGTCGCTCTTAATGGTTGATCGCATTCCCAAGAGCACTAGTGGAAGCGCTGAACTCCAACAATTCGTCTCCGAACACTTGATGGCGGCCTTTAATGTTCGATGCCAACGTTCTATAATCCCATTAGACTGTGGGTGGTACGGTGTTGTGCGTAAATGTTTGATGCCGAGTATTTGCGTTAATTCTTGAAAAATAGCCGATTCGAATTGACGACCCAAATCCGTAGTAATTCGTAAGGGGATACCAAACGTAGATATCCAACCGCTGATTAGTGCACTTGCCACACTTTGCGCTGTTATGTCTATTAGCGGAATCGCCACTGGCCATCTTGTATATCGGTCAATGCATGTCAGACAGTACCGAAATCCATTTGAAGTTGGCAGCGGTCCGACAATGTCGATATTTATGTGCTCGAAACGGACATCGATGGACGCATAGTCGCTTAAAGGTGATTTCGTGTGTCGATGTATTTTTGCTTTCTGACACGGAATACATGAACGGACAAATGCAGCTACATCTGTGGACATCGAAGGCCAGACATAGTGATCCGCTACCAGTTGTTTTGTTGCTCTGATACCGGGGTGTGATAAAGAGTGAAGTTTATGAATCACTGTTTGACGAAAACACTTCGGTACGTATGGTCTTATTTTGTCTCGCAGAACGTGGCAGAAAATCTCATACGTCGAATCTGGAATGGATAGTTTTGATAACTTTATCGATTTATCGTTACCTTCGCTTAAAAGAGTCTGCAGTTCTGGATCTGTTTGTTGTTGTGTGGCCATCTCATCGAAACTAATTATTTCTTTTTGTACAGTATTAATGCGTGAGAGTAAGTCTGCAATGTCGTTGTCTGATCCTGGTAAATGACGAATGTCGGTTGTATACTGACTTATTAAATCAAGTTGTCGAGCTCTTCGTGGCGATGCTTTCTCACTTTTCTGCTTAAACGCGAAAATGAGTGGTTTATGGTCTGTGAAAACCATAAACTCTCTGCCCTCGAGTGCGTATTTAAAATGTTGAATTGCCTGGTATACGGCTGTTAATTCTCGATCATACGCGCTGTAATTTTTCTGCGCAGGTGTAAACTTTTTTGAGTAGAATCCGAGTGGTTGAATTTGGTCCTTGATGATCTGGTGAAGAACAGCGCCTACAGCATCGTCCGAAGCATCAGTCGTGAGTGTTATTTGTGCTTCTGGTGCCATATAGTTCAATAGCGTTGCATTTGCGAGATCGTCCTTGCAAGCAACGAAAGCGATCTCAGCCTCGGGTGTCCAATTTACAACACTGTTGTCATTCTTTTTGTTGCCATTGACCAATCGTTGTAATATATGTTGATTTTTCGTGGCATGCGGAATAAACGGACGATAAAAATTCAGCATTCCTAGAAATTTCCTTAAATTTTTTGCGACTTTCGGTTGTGGAAAATTTCGTATTGTTTTTACTTTATCTTCTGGCGGTTTTAATCCATCTGAACTGATTGTGTGGCCCAAAAAAGTTAGTTCTCGTTTTCCGAATTGACATTTATTAAAATTGATAGCCAGGTGTGCTTGACGAAGACGACAACATACGATGCGGATGTGTTTTACATGCTCTTCTACCGATTCCGATGCGATGAGGATATCATCAATATAAACGAAGATAAAATCGAGACCTTTCAATACTTCATTTATATGACGCTGGAACGTTTGAGCCGCATTTCTCAAACCAAATGTCATATAGAGAAATTCAAATAAGCCAAATGGAGTGATAATAGCTGATTTGTGAATGTCGCACGGTTCCATCGGAATTTGGTGGTATGCTCGCTGTAAATCGATCGTGGAAAAAACTTTTTTGCGATATAAGATACTGGTGACGTCGTGTAAATATGGTATCGGATATCTGTCGGGTACTGTGATATCATTCAACGCACGGTAATCACCACATGCCCGCCACTCTCCGTTCGTTTTTCTTACTAAATGCAACGGACTGGCCCAGTTGCTTTTCGAGGGTCTGCAGATGCCTTTTTCCAACAGATATTCAAACTCTTTTTTTGCCGCTTGTAGTTTATCGGTGGGAAGGCGACGAGCACGTGCATATGTCGGAGGCCCCTTTGTAGTAATATGATGCGTTACTTTAGAGTCGGTCGGTTTCTTGTTGGCGTTAATTGTAGCGAGGTCTTTGAACTCATGTAGTAATTGTGCGTAACGTTCGTGCGTATCGTATGCCACTATTTGTACAACATTACATAAGGTGTTTTTTCCTTTTGATTTGAGCATTGTCATTCGGTCGATAAGTTGGCCTTCCTTAATGTCGACTAACAGATCGAAATGTTTTAAAAAATCGGATCCAATATTAGCACAGCTGACGTCAGCCAGTAGGAACGTCCAGGTGAAATTTCGTCTTAATCCCAACGAGAGTGTTATTCGCTTTTCGCCGTATGTTTGTATCGGTGTGCCGTTGGCTGCGAACAGCTGAGTTGATTTTGTTGTTCTTCGCTTAATGGTGTTATGGGCTGGTAGCACGGAAAGATCCGCACCAGTATCTATCAAATATCGTTGTCTTGAAATGCTATCGTTAATAACTAGGCGGGCTATCCGATAATTGTCTTCAGATCCGCCCGCTTGATCGGAGGACGTAGTTAGTTTTTTGGCGTATTTTTTCGATAAGCACACGGATCACGACACTTGCGAGCGTTTTGTCCGAATTTTTGATGATACCAGCAGAGTTCTTCGTCGGCATGTATTGACACGTTAGAGTGATCACGGGATTTTTGACGTCTAGAAGAAACTGAACGGGATAAGCGTTTGAAGTTGCTATTGTTTTTTATTAAGCTGTTTATTTGTTGTTCAATACGCCCTAGACGCTTGTCTATTTCAGTGTTACCTGAGATTGATGGTTGCACATTCGAAACGACAGCTAAATTATGAAACTCACCAACTTCCATAATTTTGTCTGCCAATTTTGCTAGTTCGGATAGATCAGCGTCAGATGCTTGTAATATGGCTCGCACTTGTATTGGCAATCGTTGCAGCCATAATGACTTTAAAAAATCCTTGGTTATTTTGTTCTTACCAAGAGCGCTCAACTCATTTAACAATTGTGTTGGTCGTTTGTCACCCAAATCGATGTCAGATAGTAATTTCTGTGTTTTTTTTAATTCGCTCTCACAGAAACGTTCTACAATACACTTCTTTAAATTGACATACTTATCTTTTTCAGGCGGATTAAGGATTGCGTCAGATATTTGGACCAGAACATTCGATTCTATTGCAGCAACTACGGTGTTGAATTTGGATGCATCGCTTGTTATTCCGGCAACATTAAACTGTGCCTCGACTTGTGCTAGCCAAATTTCCGCATGATCAGGCCAAAAAGGTGGAACCTTAACAGCTACACGGTTCACAATTGGGCCGATGTTCATGGCTGTGGCGCCAGAGCCCGTGGACGTAGAGTCTTTATTTTCGTTGTTCTGCGTTTCAATCATTGCAGATTCGGTGCAATAATTACCTTAAAACTACTGGTGTTCGTTTGTCGGGGTCACCAATTTAGTGTTTCGTAACACCAATAAAACACAACACTAAAAGTATTACTTAAATTATGTTTTTATTAAATAAAGATACACAGTTGTTTTTAGGTTTTAATAGTTGAAAAGTTAAAAGGCGTCGCTATTTCATCAGAAGGATGACAATTAAGAGAGATGAATCAAAAAATGAATTTTAAACGTATTGTATACTTCATGGTATTGCCAAACAAAAATATTAAAATGAAAATGAACGAATATTAGTATATGTTAATCCATTAAAAATGTATATTCACCACAGACACATTTGAGACGCTCGTGCATTCACAAGACTTCCCTGAAGCATACAAACTTTGCCAATTTTGAGAAGCAGTTCAAGGTGACGTAGTATCATTGGTTGGCGGAATGTACACTGGTGGCTACGAAGCTGTTTGGAAAGCATTGAAAGCCCGCTATGACAGCCCAAAGCAATTGGCGGAGATTCATGTGTCGCGATTTATTGGGTTCAAACAACAGACTACTGAATCTATTTCATCTTTACTCTCCGTAGTTGACACAGTGAGGGAATCGTTCCGTGCATTAACAGTGATGAAATTGCCTGCTGACAAATGGGATGCGTTGGCAGTACCTATTGTAACATCAAAGCTTCCTACAGCAACACAACAGGCGTGGGGTATGAGCCGAACAACAAACGTCATACCGAAACTTGAGGATTTATTGGCTTTTGTGGAAAGAAGAGCTCATAGTTTGGCGTCGGATGTATTGCAATGGAACGTGAATACAGACAACAACAGCAAACAACAAGGCGTGAATAAGAATGCAATTAATCCCAGTCGCCAACTTCGATTAGTTAAAACAAATCTGGCTACAACTGCACCTGGCAATTGTGAATTTTGCAACGACAAATCTCATCGCATCAGCCGATGTCCTTCACTGTTGGCATTACCAGTAGCTGAACGTTTCCAAATGCTAAAAGGATCGAACCTGTGTTTCAATTGCCTGAGACCAGGGCATTCTACTAAGACGTGTGGATCTACAAACTGTCGTCAATGCAATGGAAGGCATCACACTTTACTGTGTCGCAATACATCCTCGAACTCGGACCCAAAGGCTGCAGCTACGGCTGCTACAACATCAACAACGACTACAACGTCAATTGCAGTGGGACCTGACAAGACATTCATCATCATCAGTAATCAGTTAATTCTTTTGGCTACAGCATATGGGCAAATAACTAATGGCTTTGGCGAGACACATCAGTGTCGATTACTTTGCGATCCAGGCTCTCAGGTCAGTTTTATGACTTTACGCTTTTTTAATAGTTTATCTCTCCGTAGAAATAGATGCGAATTGCAAGTCGAAGGGGTGGGAAGTTCCATTTCGACATACACTCGTGGCCGAGCAGTGGTTCAACTCTCTTCGAATGTCGATTTATCATTTTGCATAAAGATTGACGTGCATATCATGGAAACAATCACGTCACCTACACCTGTGGCTAATATTGCGGAAGATTGCTGGCATCATTTGCGTAACTTACAATTAGCAGATCCTACATTCGGCACAACTGGACGAATCGGTGCATTACTTGGTGCTGATGTATGGGGTCGAATAATAACACAAGGCATAGTGCGTGGCGGTGATAGAGAGCCATTTGCCCAGTCAACAAAACTAGGTTGGGTAATATTCGGACCTGCCACAATTCACTCTCACACCGTACCCACACTAAGATCATTGACTGTTCGTTCACCAATGGATGATCAGCGAGTTGATGATTTACTACGCACCTTATTCGAATCAGGTGATATGGCACCGACGTCTACTACCACTTTGGAGGCTGAGCTATGTGAGCAAATATTCAAGGACACTCATACTCGAAAGGCAGATGGCCATTATTGCGTGCAGATTCCGTTCAGGCCTGACGCATCAGCACTAGGCAATTCACATAATTTGGCATTGCGACAATTTCATCAGCTGGAACGTAAATTGGCTTCAAATCCTGACTTACGGGAGAGATATGTGGCTTTTATGAGGGACTATATTGAGCTTGGCCATATGCACACAGTTCTGGATCAACCAGGCGATCCATCCCAATCATATTACATCCCACATCATGCCGTAGTTACTAAGTTTCGTGTGGTATTCAATGCCTCAGCGCAGACATCAACAGGCGTCTCTCTTAATGTGAAGAATAAAAAAGCGCAGATTCTTTCAGTAACTAAAAAAGCATTATTTATTAAAACGAAATAATATAAAATGAATTCAATACGAATATTAAAAAATACCTAAAAAAGCACTTAAAAAATTGTCTGCATCGGTCGCTTTTATTCTTCAAATGTTCTTCAGTGTTCTGTGTTCTTCTGTGTTCTACAGCTGTCGTTGTCGTTATTTGAAATTAATGTTCAAACAGCGCCACCTACTTGTTGAAATATCTTTTGCTGCTTTTGTTAAAATGGGCTGTGTTCGCAAGCTACCTTCTGTCTTTGACATTCTCCCCCCCAGTGAGGCGACTATCCTGCGTTATTGTCTCACTCTCATCTGGTCCGTCAACGTTCAGCACCGCCAACTTCACTACAGGCCGAGTGTAAATTCCATGAGCTGTCTTCACTGCTGCGCTCCTCACCTGACCGTCAGCTGCTTTGGTGACTCCCACCACGATACCTTTTGGCCAACACCCCCTCGGTAGGTTTTCATCAACAATGATAACCACAGCTCCCTCTTCAATAGGTTTTGTTTGCTCGAACCACTTTGATCTCCGAGTAAGCGTAGGCAAATATTCATGCACCCACCGTTTCCAGAAAATGTTAGCCAGCTGTTGGCTTTTCCGCCAGCTCTTCCGCAGCATCAGGTCTTCGTTGCAAAATTTACCAGATGCTTTACAACCACTGGATGACCCCAACAAGAAATGGTTGGGTGTAAGCTCCTCAGCATCATTAGCTTCCACCGAAACATGAGTCAATGGACTCGAGTTAATAATGGACTCAACCTCGATTAACATTGAGTTCAATGAGTCATCCTGGATTGTAGACCCATTTGGTGTAAGGCGTTGTGAACGTGTCATGTATGGTGTCCTTGTCTAAAGACTGCAGTGCCTCTTTAAGTTCTCGTTCCGCACCCTTAAAATTCGTTCCGTTGTCTGAATAGAAAACAGCCGGTGTTCCACGACGTCCAACGAAGTTCCGTACGCATATTATACAATCATCGGTTGAAAGACCACGAGCAAGTTCCAAGTGCACAGCTCTGATTGTCAGGCACGTAAATAGTACGCCCCAACGCTTCTCAGACCGTCGACCAACTGTCACAACCATGGGACCAAAATAGTCCACCCCTACGTGAGTGAACGGCTTCGTGTACGCCGCAAGACGAGCAGCAGGCAAGGGCGCCATCTGGGGATAAGTTGGCTTAGCATTTTTATGTTGACAATGCAAGCACGCACGCCGAACGGTTCTCAGCACAGTCCTCAGTCCAGGAATCCAAAAACGCTGTCTCACTTCATTGACGACGGTCTCATGACAGCAATGATGAAATAAGTTGTGATAATAGGCCACCAACAAAGATGTAAAATGATGATGCCTAGGCATAAGCAACGGACGCTTTGTGCAATACTCGACACAGTCAGCTTTGTCGATTCGTCCTTTCATCCGCAGCAACCCATCATCATCCACGTAAGGAGTACATTCTAGCAGCCTGCTAGATTTCTGAAGTCTGCCACCTTTCTTCAAAATAGCCATCTCATCACCGTAAACTTCTTCTTGCGCCATCCTCACTAACGTTAATTGCGACGCCTCGAGCTCCTCTGTAGTCAGCCTCTGCACCATTGGTAACTCTTTACCCAGCTTTCGTTTTAAGTTTTCGATGAACCGACGCACCCAAGCCAAAGTTCGCAGCAGGCGCATCCACTTCGTGAATCTAGCGGTGTCTATCAATGGCTCTCTTACCACTGCATGAGCCAAAACAAACCTTGGCCTCAGCTCCTCCTTCTCTTCACCCATAGGTTGATGCTTTTTATCCGGCCACTTATCCTCTGCTTCCCACATAAACGAAGGTCCTCGAAACCACCTGTCTGTTCGTTGAAACGTTGGCATCTTCTTCCACTTGGTTGCATCGTCTGCCACGTTCTCCTTCGTAGGTACCCATCTCCATTCTGCTAACTTCGACTTCTCCAGGACTTCTCCAATTCGATACATAACGAATTGATTATATCTTTTCGGATCAACTGTCAACCATGAAAGGACCGTACGTGAGTCCGACCAAAAAACCTTGCTATGGAACTTCAGTGAATGGCTTCTCACTATAGACTCAGCCAACCTCACACCTATCGTTGCAGCTTGTAGTTCCATCCTGGGAATCGACATGGGTATTCGTGGAGCGACCTTTGTTTTCGCCCCGACCAAAGCGCAGTTAACCAGAGAGCCCGCAGAAATACGTAAGTACGCAACAGCTGCCATAGCGTTCTCGCTTGCGTCAACAAATACGTGGAGTTGAACAGAAGCATCGCTGTCCGCAGTCAATGGTGAGTAGCATCTGGGAATTTGAACAACTTCCACTTGTGGAAGTAGGCGTAGCCATTCTCCCCACTGATGGTGCAATCTCTGCGGAATGGTCTCATCCCAGTCAACACCCGACCTCCAAACCTCTTGCAACAACACCTTAAGGTGTACTAGGTAGTGAGCAAGGAAACCTAACGGGCCAAATATTGACATCAAAACTCTCAATAACTCACGTTTGGTTGGCGCTCTTTGCCCTCTTAAAAGTTCTTCGTTGATCTTAGAAAAACGTACAGCAAACGTAAAAATATCCGGATCTGTCCTCCACCAGATTCCTAGCACCTTCGTTGTTGCTTGCTCGATACTGCTTACAGCTTCAATTTGTTTGTCACCTTGAGACTGCTCTCCCAGCGCTTTCAAAACATTGCGTGAATTTGACTGCCAACCTCGAATTTGAAAGCCTCCTTGAGCGTGGATATATGCAACATCTGTTGCTAGCTTGATAGCCTCTTCATCAGTATCGACACTGTCCATAAGATCGTCCACGTAATGGTTCTTTGTAATAGCAACCACTGCCCTCGGATACTTGTCGACAAACCTCTGAGCATTCAAGTTCTTCACATACTGTGCAATGCTAGGAGAGCATGATGCGCCAAATGTAAGAACCTCCATTACGTAGATCTCAGGATGTCTTTCGGACTCAGCACTCCTCCAAAGGAATCTTTGCGCCTGTTGGTCTTCATTACGCACTCGTACTCGGTGAAACATTTCGCTTATGTCACCGCTTATTGCAACTTGATGAGATCGAAAGGCATATAACACCGCTGGCAATAACATAAGTTGGTCTGGTCCTTTAAGAAGCATCGAGTTTAAAGACACTCCTTGTGTCTTCGCGGCACCGTCCCACACTAAGCGCACCTTGCCTTGCTTATTTGGATTCCGCACAATGAACGTACGCATGTACCAGGTCCGAAGAGTTGTCCTCATCGCTTCAGCTCGACTGAGTTTACGTGCGTAGCCCTTCGCCAACAAATTTTCAACTTGACGGTTTAAATCATCGCACCAGATCGATATGCATCTTCCTTTCAATGCACTGAAGCCGTTTGAGTGCCATCGGGTAACTATCCGGCATCATAAAGTCATCATATCTCCATAACAGTCCGCTTTCGTAAACGTTGCCGATACGCTTCGTTGTATTCTTCAGGATGCCACTAGCTCTCTTGTCCTCCGACGTCTCAACGAAAGATTTTCCAACCCCATAGCTCTCCAGTGCGAAGAAATTCCGTACCTCTTCATGCAGCTCTTTTTCACAGTGACATTCTTCACAGTGATGCATATGGAAACTTCCACTTCCGCAGCCTCCACTCACCAACCAACCCAGACGAGTTTTCATCGCTATTGGTTCCTCAAGAGTACCCTCACGTACTTTGGATGACACTGCCAAGTACTCATTCTGCAAGCCGATTAAGAGCTTCGGCTGCACACTGCTATATGACACTAGCGGCAATCCTCTCAGGTGATTATATTTTGCTTGCATAGATGATGCATCAAAAGATTGCTTTGGTAAACTTAGATTTTGCACAGTTCGTACGTCTTGCAGAATGAAATGTTTTGCTTTGTCTCGTGATTCCTGTTGCTGAGCTGACACTTCAACTGTGACAATCTCCGAATCCTCTTCCATCCGAACGACATCTGCAGTCCATTTCAGACAAAGCGGCATCTTCTTCCCTTTAAGTTCAAGTGCGCAAGCCACTTCTTTATCCATTAGAGTAAGCGATGATCCACTGTCAAGAAATGCGAGTGTGTTTACGGTCTTACCATTCGCATGTATTGTGATCGGAGCCATACGGAACAAAACTTCGTTGCCTTCATGTTGATGTGCATTATACCCTCCGGCAGATGTCAGTGTGTGTGTGACTTCATGAAGTAATTTGTGACGCTTACATCCACAACCATCCACTCCGCAGTTCTTCTTCTCTCGGCACATTTTTCTTGATGAGTGGCGTAAACAGCATTCGCAGATCCAATTCTTTCGTACAACTTCAAGTCTCTTGCTGACTGGAAAATCATTGAACACTTGACAATCAACTAGTCGGTGGTTAAATTGGTACACGAAACACTTTCCTGATGTGCTGGTTGTTCTGGAACTCTGTTGCGTTTTGTCTCCTTCTTGATGCACTTGCACATGACTGAATCGTCCTCCTGATCTGCCTTCTAAAGCTGGCAATGGTGTTAAGGCACTCGCTGCCTCCCCCATTACATTCAACCAAATTGAATACTCCTCCAAAGTGCACTTGGGATATTTGTTGGCTTCAAGTGCCCACTTTAGTCGTAGGTTCGGTGGTAGCCTCTCAACCAGTTCCTCAAGTAACAGAGGGTTATCAATGTGGCTTCTCAACCCCGCTGCTTTCATTGTATAGTACAACTGGCGAACTGCTATTGCGTAGGCGACAATTGTTTCGAACTTATCGGCTTTTGAAAGAGGATCCGCTCTGATTTTCCGAATAAGGGATTTAATTATGGTTTCTGGCCTCCCATACAACATTCTCAATGTTGATATTGCTTCTGAGACCATTTCAGGAAGCAACAGAGTGAATCCAATGGCTTCTAGTGCTTTTCCTTTAATTGCTTTTTGCAGTCGCACTAAGTTCTCGGCATCAGTAAACCCACACAACTCCGGACTGTTTTCATAGTTGCTGATGAAAACCGCCCACTCTTCCGGCTTGCCACTGAACGTAGGAAGATCCTTCGCTAACACCTGACGTGCAGATAACTGACCGTCTGTCAACGCTCTTGCTTGTTTGATTTTAGCTGGAACTACTGGGCTCAACCGTGTCTTAACCGGTTGCTGCTGCTCTTCATCTTCACTGGAATCTTCCAATGCTAAGAGCTCATATTTCTTGGAGAGATATTGAATCTCTATCTGCCGCTGTTCTTCTAGACGCTCCAACTTGAGTTTCACTGATCGGCTCTGACTTTTCATCGATTTGAATGATGAAGCACTCTGCACTGACTCCTCTTCATCGAAGCCCATCCCACGTTGATTCTCTGGTGTTCGTGCCCCTAGCACGCCACCAACGGCTGAATCGAGTCCCTCTAGGACCATGGCATTGGCCGCTTCGCATTTCGGGCATTTCCAATCCCTTTCAGCTACAGATGCATCCACTCCTACACAACCAAAATGGTGCCAATCGTTACACTTATCGCACTGGACCATTTCTTTGGTGTTTGCATTCACGCATGATTTACATGCACCACTACCATTTTTCCCTGGCGACATGTTTCTTCTTGGAAGTTCTATCGTCCTATAAAAAAACAGCAGCCAGCTTCCAAATCTTCCAACAATTTTTAAGTTTTGTGAAGAATAAAAAAGCGCAGATTCTTTCAGTAACTAAAAAAGCATTATTTATTAAAACGAAATAATATAAAATGAATTCAATAGGAATATTAAAAAATACCTAAAAAAGCACTTAAAAAATTGTCTGCATCGGTCGCTTTTATTCTTCAAATGTTCTTCAGTGTTCTGTGTTCTTCTGTGTTCTGCAGCTGTCGTTGTCGTTATTTGAAATTAATGTTCAAACAGCGCCACCTACTTGTTGAAATATCTTTTGCTGCTTTTGTTAAAATGGGCTGTGTTCGCAAGCTACCTTCTGTCTTTGACACTTAATGAGACACAATTGGCTGGCCCTCTCATACAAGAACTATTGGTAAATATAATTTTCCGATTCCGTCGTTTTAAAATTGCTTTATCTGCAGATGTGGAGAAAATGTTTCGCCAAGTGCTTATTGACAGGCGACACAGGCAATGGCAACAAATTTTATGGCGAGAATCTCCTACAGAAACGTTACGTACATATCAGCTGGCTACCGTCACTTATGGCACCGCAAGCGGACCCTTTTTGGCTATACGTGCAATGCAACAGTGTGCTTTGGATAACTGTAGCAAAATAGCAGAAGCTCAAAAAAGCATATTGCGAGACTTTTACGTCGACGATTATCTCAGCAGTGCTCCATCAGAAATAACTGTTCTTGGCCTTCACTGGGATCCTATGTCAGACGAGCTGTTCTACAAAATCAAATTGGCAGCTGATTCACCATCAACGACAAAACGACAAGTCCTTAGTGACACTGCGAGACTTTATGATCCCACTGGCATGTTGGCGCCTGTCATTATTGTGGCCAAAATATTCATTCAACAGCTTTGGAAGGCAGGTTTGGCATAAGATGATCCACTACCGAAACAATTACTTGATGAATGGCTGAAGTTCCGTAAGGATTTGCATCGATTGGAAAAAATACGTATACCACGATGGCTTGGCATAACCACCGATATGATTCCACACTTACATGGCTATTGTGATGCAAGCATAAAGGCATACGCTGCTGCGATATATATCAGCACAACTCAGAAGAATGGGCATCGCAGTACGACACTAGTTACATCGAAGACGAAGGTGGCACCTACCAAGGATATGACTGTTCCGCGGTTGGAATTGTGCGCTGCACATCTGCTCACAACAACAATGATAACTACTCGGCAGGCAATGGAACTCAACAATGTCCCATACACGATGTGGACTGATTCCAGTATTGTACTTAGCTGGCTACGCAAAGAACCAACACAACTCAAACCATATGTGGCAAACCGCATCAGCTATATCCAGCAGCATTCGGATGTTTCTAATTTGCATCACATTCGTACGCGATCCAATCCGGCAGATTGCGCTAGTCGAGGCATTAGTGTTGACGCACTTATCACACATCCGCTTTGGTGGCAAGGCCCAGAACCTAACAATCAACAGTTATCTATGGATGGTATTACCCTAACACAAGAGGAGACTTCGGCGATGGAAACTGAATTCAAACCAGTCAAGGTAAAGCTAGCACGTGCTATGGAAAGGCTTCATATTGATACACACTTCAGGCGTGGATCCGAACTCGTCATTATTAATTTGCTTGAACGATTCACTAGTATTGGAAAATTGCTTCGCACAACTGCTTACGTCTTACGTTGGAATAAATCACATCACAGATATAGGTCACAATCCATTGTCAGTGCAGACGAGATGGAAGAGGCATTACATTGGCATATCCTTGCAGAGCAGCATACATACTTTGGACCCGAGATCATTCAGTTGCACAAAGGCAATAGCGTGGCTGCGTCAAGCAAACTTATCACATTGGCTCCATATTTTGACTCTGAGATGAAAAATATTTTGCGTGTTTCTGGTCGACTTGACCACGCAAGGCTGAACGAATATCGCAGACATCCAATTATACTACCAAAGGAAAGCACCTTGGCATGGCTCATAGTTTGTCAAGCACATCGTGACACACTACATGGAGGCATACAGCTCATGCTACAAACGATCCGGGAGAAATACTGGCTAATTCACGTACGTACCCTTGTAAAACAGTGTATTCATTTATGTACTATTTGCAGAAGACATCAACATACTATGGCTAAACAACGCATGGCATCATTACCGAGCTCCCGAGCATTAGCATCTCCACCATTTTCAATAGCAGGGGTGGATTACTGTGGCCCGTTTAGCATTCGCATTGGCTCAAAACACATCCGTACTGTGAAGAAGACATACGTTACTATTTTTGTCTGCATGGCTTCGAAGGCTGTGCACATCGAATTGGCAGAGGATCTATCTGCTGAAGCCTTCATAAATGTATTCACTCGTTTCGTAAGTCGTCGTGGCCCATGCCATCACCTGTACAGTATATACCTATATATATATACCTCAATGGTATATGAGAAGAAATTCGTTGTAACTGATAGAGAATACACAACAACTAAAGTTTTTAATATCACTAACGGATTACCACAGGGCACGGTCTCAGCACCAACATTATTCAATATTTATATTTCCGAAATGCTAGGGGCTATGAACGATTCGTTAGCATTTGCTGATGATGTCATCTTGTATGCTCACGGTCCAAAGATCGAAGGGATACAGAGGCAGCTCCAAGTCAAATTCGACAGGCTGCAAACTTTTTGCCAAGAATGGAAACTAAAAATAAACCATTCCAAATGTGAAACCATATTGTTCCGCACCCCACTAAGACACGGTAATTCAGATTTGCGATGTAACTGGAAGAATTTGCAGGTAACAGATTTTAACGGACATCAAATCGAGGCAAAAACTATTGTGAAATATCTAGGCGTCCATCTAGATAAATTTCTTTACTATAATGACCACATAAATACACAGTTAAAGAAGGCAAGGGCGGCATTTATGTCTCTTAAACGTCTTTTCTACTCTAACCATCTAAATTCTGACGTAAAAATTATATGTTACCAAGCATTCGTCCGTCCAATCTTGACTTATGCGTGTCCAATATGGTGGAACATAAGCCCTTCATATATGGAAAAAGTTCGTATGTTTGAGAGAAAATGTCTTCGGGCCTGTATGCAGATGTACAGAAGCGCTCATTCCGACTTTCGGCATTACGTTTCTAACAAGAGACTACTGGATGCTTCCGGAGTATCTAGAATTGATAACTTTATTCTAGATCTTGTGAGGAATCATTTTGCGCGATCGGCAAATGTTACAGAAAACGAACTTATTTCGGGAATATTTTATCCTAACCCTAGGTATTTCGGAAATTCATTAGAAAGTGGACACATACCACCTGAGGCATTTTTGTATCTGGATGCACATGGCTATTTATCAGATTCGACGAACGTACCTATTATATATCATGTTGCTAGAAGGGCAACAGACAAGAGAATTCTGCATATACCTGTACAATCAGCGGATGGAAATGCTAATCTGAGATACTGCATTAGCATACCAGAAAAAGACATAGAAAATAAAAGTAGACTAAATAGAGATAAATTTTGGTGGCTCGACTGGGCTGCTGCAAACATTTAGGTTAGCATAGAATGGGCCCCGGCATGTGGTTTTTAATTTGCCAACAACTTGGTTGAGTGATTGAACTCTCTCAGTCACTTGGCCTGTGAGTTGGCGGAATAAAGACCATGTGTCGGGGCCTACCATTCTCTTAGGTTTAGTTTGAATTTTAGTTCTAGTTTTATTTTTATGGTAGTAATTTTAGGCTTAGCTTATATTAAGTTAGTTTTAGTTTTTATTTTTAGTGTAGTAATTTTAAGAAACAGAAAAAAGAGACACCCATTGTACAAGGTTTAGCCACATTTTCCCTTAACACAAAAACCGAGGAAATGGTTGAAAACAAAAAAAAATATACACAAAAAAATACACCGTAGACGTAAGTTAGCTTAAAATAAATAAAGTAAGTAATGAGAACCAATAAAAAACATTTGCTACGGATCGTTGGAACACATTCAATTTATTTTGATCAGCTGCACACCTTGCTCGTGCACATCGAAGCGTGCTTAAACTCTCGTCCATTGGTGGCTCTACACGATGACATTGATGATCGAATCGCTCTCACACCAGCAGACTTACTCATTGGCCGATCTATTATTGCTGTACCAGATAAACCAGTATTGGAAGTACCTACACAACGACTTAGTTATTGGCGACAGTTAAGGCAGATGCAACAACATTTTTGGAGGCGATGGCAGGATGAGTACTTATCCACATTACAACAACGTTCTAAGTGGCATGGCCAAACGGACGACATCAAGATAGGCGATGTCGTTATCATCAGAAACGAAAGCCTACCAGCAACACAATGGCGACTTGGTCGGATTACGCAGCTTCATCCAGGCGACGATGGCCTCACCAGAGTCGTCACAATCAAACATTTACAAGGCGAATGCACCCGACCAATTCAGAAGTTATGCAGAATATTGGATGCTCCTGAACGTACCCGTCCAGCCGGGCATGATGTTCGTGATTCCATCAGCAACACTGGTTGAACGAAACATAGTTTGTCACTTTTGAAATTAAACCGATTCGCGGTCTCACTCACACTTGTGAGCTAAATATTATTGTTCATTTTCTTTCCTTTTCTTCTTACATTTTTGAATTTATGTTCAGTTGGTTTTTTGGCATTGGACGAATTGGTTGGCTTATCTACAAAATTGTTCTGAAGTATTTGAATAATAAAATTAACAACTTTTATTTAAAACTCTGTTTTATTCATATACAATAAGCTTAAACTTTTTTTGAAGTTAAGGTTTTTTTTTTGTACCAGTTTTATTTCTTTGTTTGTTGTAAAAAAAAAAATATAAATTTATATATATATTTTATTAGCTAGGTGGGTGATATGCCTGCTGAAAGAGAGCTCTTCTTTTGGTAGTGGACCCTGACAAAACCGCCTGAGAGTTTTAGTAAAAATCTTTTTTTGGAATCTGGAAACAAAATTACTATGTTCGTGAGTCAATGTGCAAATGTCGAGTTTTTTTTAAACGAAAAGAAAAACATTTAATGTTGGGCTAAAGAGCAAAATTTAACGGTGCGGAGGGTGGGCTTGAGGACGAATGGTGGAAATGGCATAAGGGTTTAAGCATGAACTCGGGGAAACTCTTGACAGCCGCCGGAGTTTCATGGTCGGGAGGGATATGGCCGCGCTGAACTTCAACCCTAGCGCCTCTTTTTGTTGTGGTAAGTGCACGTTTTATGTTTTGTTTTAGGTAGGTTGGCCAAAGTGACAAGAACCCCCCCATCCGTCGAGTTAAGCCGCGCGACGCAAGCGTGCACGTCACTTTAGGTCAACCATTCTTTCCTTAATCTGTCCCATCCTATCCTGATATCCGGTTCCGATTCCCTATAGTCCTACCAAATTCAAATTTCTATTATCCGCATCTCCACTCTTACCCATAACAGTATGTCATCGTGCTAGTGGACGCCTGTATTTTACATCTTTGTTAGTCCAAGACGCATAGTGTCCGACCGAGGAACCGGATTTACCTCAAAATCATTTGAAGACTACCTAAAGCACCAAGCAGTCATTCATGTACTCAATGCAACAAAAACTCCCCGCGCCAATGGACAGGTCGAAAGGTACAATAGAACGATCTTACATGCTCTCTTGGCTACCACGGAAGAAGAAACAAAATAGGACCAGAAAATAAAAACTGTCCAATTGCGAATTAATTACACCTACAATGAAGCAACTGGCAAAACAGCACACCAACTTTTGATGGGGTACATTCCTAGGGATCCTTTACAGGAGGCTCTCGCCCAAGCAGTGGATTTAAATCAGAATGTTCAAGATCTAGATCAAATGAGAACCGAAGCAGCTGACACCATTAGAAAGAAAAAACAAACTCAAAAGTTATCTCATGACAAAAAACATCGAGGAGCAAAGAAATACAAGGTTGGTGACTTGGTTATGTCCTTAAACGACGCACGGTGGCCCCGCTACAGGAACATCGCGGAAGCTGGAAGCAAGATATCGCGGACCCTACTGCATAACTGCAGTCTTACCACATGACAGATACCAGATTGCAGATATGCCATTTGCTCCATGAACGAAGAAGCCATACTCAGCCATTTGGTCAGCCGATCGAATGAAACGATGGATTGAATTAGGCGTAGACTTCGACGAGCACGACGAAACTGTCAGGATCGCCGAATGTAAAACAATGTGAGAAAGAGAAACATGAAGAAAGAGAGAGACTGATTCTACTTCAGAGAGATTAAGATTAGATTAAGATAACAGACCTTTGTAAAGTTAAACTGTAATTTAGTTGAATAAACAAAAATATCATATTATATATATTATTTTGTTAATGGTTAAATACCTTATACTTCTATCTTATACTTGGGAGGATATCCTTCGTTTTTATGAATATGGCTCAATGGAAAAAAATGGAAAAATCTGATTGATGTGGACATGGTTTTACAAAAAAAAATATTGGATCAAACAAAAATAAACCAATATAATAGTATTCTCCTCCTTTTTTTTGCCCAAATACAAGTATACCGCGGTGAACGTAGATTGTCAACATGGTTAAGTAAACATGCTCAGTTCAAGTTA
Organism: Brachyopa scutellaris; assembly: GCA_949775065.1. Classification (NCBI taxonomy): domain Eukaryota; kingdom Metazoa; phylum Arthropoda; class Insecta; order Diptera; family Syrphidae; genus Brachyopa; species Brachyopa scutellaris. The sequence goes on from OX459112.1 coordinate 27,216,728, forward strand.
AGAGAGTTCCTAGTTTTCAATCGATACGAACCTACTAGTAATAAAAACAGCGATATATTCGTAAATAAAGTTTAATTTGTGTGCATTGTTTTGAACTATTTTATCTCATCTTCTGGATCCATAAATTAACTAGATTATTTGTAAACAAAAAGCTGAATCAGTTAGTAGTCGTCGGCTAACACTGTTTTGTTTTGTATTAACAAATAAATAGTGTAAATTGTTATTTTTTAAAAAAATAATGAGGATTAGCGTATGTATGCGTGTACTCGCACGTGTTTATATCTTACCGGTGAAGCGGGAGGTCCGACACTATACTCTTTTTAATTCTTAAGTCATCCAGACATTATTGCCGTAAATTTAAAATAAACAAAGATTACAGCAATTCATGACATGCTTGGTATCCAAATTTCATCAGCATCTCTATCAATATGAGTATGAATGTACTGTACATATGAATCGCTTGGGGCTTACGTCACTAACGTCCGGCATTAATTCTCTACACTGACGTCGAGACTATTATAAAAGACTGTAGCTAAAACTTTGTGTTGGCTGATCCTTATGTTTTTCAATGGATCGATCGTCTTATTATATTTTTCAAAATAACGACTTAGTGTGAACCCACACTGAATAAAAAAAAAACTGTGTTAGATAAACAAAACAATTTTTTATTTATTTAAAGCATGAAATACTTCATGAATTCTCTTCGTATATCAATTGCAATGCTTGTTGAACGATTTTAAACTACTACTACTACCATCAGCTCGACGTGTAGTAGTGAAAAGTTTTTTTTTTTTTTTATAATCTACACACGCTAAAGGGGATATGAATACCCTTATAATGTTTACACACAGCGCGAGCACATGAAGGACGAGAACGAGAGACAGACAGATCGACGTAGTGGTAGGAAACTCAGATGATAGGTTTCAGTTTTAACTAACTCTATGGGTGCTGTCCAGGATAACTGGAGAGTTGTGTATTATTTTTGTACTTGCTTATGATTCACAGGAGTTTTTTTCAGTTCATGTAATTCATTGTAAATATCCGTATATTTTCTATTTTTCATTCTTATAAAATTGTAAAGAGCGCAGGCTGTCATTGTTATAATATCCACTTAGTCTGGAGATACGAACATAACTTTTCCAAAACCCTAAATCTTTTTGTAATCATACCAACTGCTCACTCCGCCAATGTTCTTGCTCTCGATAAACGGTAATTAAACTATTGAAGTTAGGTGGACCAAAATCTTATAACTGTTCGAATTTGAACGATTGACTTGTATTCTTTGCTCTTCAGTAGGAGAAAACTAATAAATCATGCCTATCAATAACCCACGCCAAATGAAGCCAAACAAAAATGTGTTTTTTGGTTACTAACAGGCTGTTTCGTTTTGTTTGCTCCTGCTTTATTTGGTGTGGGTTCACCCTTAGGAGCCATATATTTCGACCTTATGATGATGAACCGGATATAACGTTTTATTTTCAAAGTCCATACAAAACGTGGTTTAAAGGTCGTCGTTCTAAGGTCCCTTCGACATTGTTATAACCGATCTCCAGTATACTCGTAAACTAAATTCGGAAATGCTATCAGGCGTTGGCAAGTAGGGGTGGTCCATAATATTGGTTTCATTATCAAGTTACATGCACTGCGATCTTAAATAACTGTTTTGCTCTCTGATGCAAGCCGAAATATTCTCAGGTTAAAGAAATGCTTGCGGTTGGCATCCGAAGATAATTGGCTGTGATTTAGTCATTTTCGCATTCTGGAAGCAATTTATTACCAACCAGTAGGATACAATTTTTATGCTAATCTAGGTAGGTAGGTAGGTAGATAGAAGTCGTGGTTTCCATGGAGGGAAACCCAAATAGCGCGTGAAGCACCGTTTTGATACCACAACCTCAGGTGACCCGTTTATTTGAAAGTAAAGTTGTGATACTTATATCCATCCTGTGGAATTTAGGAAGAGAATCAGCTCTCCAATATTTTTCCCAGATAAGCTAATCTATTAATATTGTTTTTTTTTTTGTATTTTTATTTTAAAAACAAAAGACTATGGAACATTTGTAAGTTATTTCAGCTATAAATTCGAATTGATAAATTTGTATGTTTAAAATTTTACTTAATAATTACTTGCTTACTAACGTTCTTAAAACGTATTTTGATTCACACACTTATGATGTATGTATTATCTTATTATTATATTATCCTAACGTACGAGTACTTATTAAGTTGTTCACTAAGCTCTTTTTGTTGATGACGATGATGACCAGCTACGCTTCTTCTATTGCTTTGGCGGTTTTTTTAAAAGCCATCCCCTTTGGCAATAGAAATGCTAGACATCCGCTTAAAATTAATGCAATACTTGATGTTAGCAGTGCTGCTTTACAGTTGCTTTCAAGCAATGATCCAATAACATTTGCGCCAGCCACGCTACCTATTCTGCCCATCATTAGAGATATACAAACGGCCATAGCTCTGAACAAAAAAAAAGTAATTTACCAAATTAAATACGTTACATCTTATAAAAATTGTTTAAGTTTAAAAGAAATAGATCACACTATGCTATTGATTTTTTGGTACTTTTATGGACCAAATCAAAACGTTTCTTACCTCAAATGAGTTGGAAATATGTCCACAGTAATTACACTAAGAACAGTAGCTCCCAGTCCACAAATGAGAAGCACAATTAAGCAGTATACCGCTACAATGGGAATACTGATAATTGCACTCAAAATTCCGAAAGATCCACAAACGAGCAAAATGATGACTAAAAAAGAAAAAGTCAAGCTTAATGTGATTTAACGATAGAAAGTCATCGATACTCACACAAAGTTGGAATCCGTCCGAGTTTCCCGGTAAAATATCCAACTCCCAAGAACAGAAACACATAAAGAAACTCTAACGATATCGTATGCTGATAGGTAGACAACTCCAAAGTTTGAGTACACTCATTCCCCTAAAAACGTTTGAAATATTGTAGTTACCACTCAACCTCATGCAATACAAATGTTCGCTTACGATTTGTGTTGTGGAGTTTACTAGTTTAGAATTTTCAATTGAGCTGAGTATTTCACAAAGTTGAAGTCTCACCGTGGGATTTTCGCTTGTAAATTGCATAACCATATTGAGTATGTACGGAAACCAAATGTAGAGGCCGTGGCTGGTGAAAAATATCGAAAATTGTATGATGCATGCTAGAACAGTCTTTCGACAATGTTCTCGCATAAACAGTGGAGCTGTCTGATTCCACATGGACCGTATCAGAGCTACTATTGCGTTTGATTTTTCTCCGGTATTGACTTTAAATCTTTGTATCTCTTCAACATCGGGCAATAAAGATTTTATCTGCAAAACAAAACCTGTTTGATAAACTAACACATTGTATTTCAGGGCCTTTACTTTATAGCTATTCATGCTACCGCCTGTATTGATTCCATGCATCTTGGTCAGAGTTGCTATAGCTTCTTCTTCCAAGCCAACGGCGAGAAGAAATTTTGGACTTTCAGGAAAGTAAAAAAAACATACACCACTAATCAACCCAAGTAATCCAATGACAAGGATGTACATACGCCAAGGTGTATAGGTAATGTCCAAAAGCGGAACATGGAACGACCAAGTTTGATTAATAGCTGCCCAGGCTACCACCGGGTGAAAAATGGCGGCAGTAGCGGACACAAAGGCCGCAGACATGATTGCGCGGTTCCTCATTTTATTGCAATGGAATTCACCGAGGTACGCAAAGATAGTCGCAGAACCACCCGATATCCTGCGAATTATTAGGGTTATTTGTTGATTAGCTTAGTAAAAAAAAACTGCTCACAATATTCCATTCACATATCGAAGAATTGCAAGTGTTAAGAAATTTGGTGAAAAACTTGAGACTGCGGTAACAAAGTATCCAGAAATAAGTGTCCATTTTATAACATTCCTTCGACCAGTTGTGTCCGCTAAAAATCCCCACAAATGTGAACTTGAGATAATACCCAAAAAACCAACGGCACCAAGAACTCCCTTTTCCTGATACGATAAGTTTATGTCACAATTGATCACAGGTAAAACAAAGCTAATGCCAACAGATTCCAGGATAACGTTTATCATTATGAATCCAGATACAGTAATAAGGAAGTAGTTGAACCGACCGTACTCTAGAAATAGTAAATGTTTTCAAATTCCATATTTCAAACGTTTGTATTGTACTCACTTGTCTCTTCGAGCGCCTCGTCAATTGACACACATTCACCTACCGATTTGGCCATCCTTACAATGACAGTGTCGCTCGAGGTAGATCCACTTAACTATTGCAACCGGTTTTTGATTGTTCTAAACTTTAAATAAGCTAAAGCGCTTATCATAATGATTCCATAAAGAATCAAGGCTTAATTTTGTTTGTTAGAGGCTAATACGAGTAAGCGCTCATTCCGTCAATGTCTAATCTTGTAATTTTGCCTTCTGTTCCGAGATTACCAAGTAAACATCATTTCAGCTATTTTGAACAATACTCATCCATATGCGGTGTTTCAGAAGAAAAAAAATGGATTTCTGCGTTGAAATCTTTTAATTTGATTTAAAATGAGAATTAAGTAGAATTTAAAAAAATTGTGGTACCGAAATTTCGGATGTGAATCGGTACAATGATGTACAGTTGTTAATGTTAACATAGCCCTATTGAAATAATAATAATCGTGATGGTCACTAGGTGCACCACACTCATGCGATCACAATCAGCAATCAGGTTATTGTCACTGAAAACTAGGTACCCAACCTTGGGTGATGCATTTCAGTGTAATCCGCCTCTGTCTAATTGCCTACTTAGTTTTTTGCTGAGCAAATAAAAGTTAAATCAATTTTCTTACGGTTGAAACACTTGTTAAAAAGTCTGTTGCTAGAAGTATAAAAGAAATATGCGTTGACAATAACAAAGCGATGGTGTCAACAAAATGATGCAACATAATGAATTGAGGCACGTTGTACACATATAGAAATACGATAGCAGCCACGTGCCGTATTTCGTAGTGTTGCATTCAAAGAACTGGAAATTACGTGCGGACGTTCTCACCTAATCTAATGGGGTGTCACCTGGAAGCACTTAGTTAGCGATAATGTAGCAAGTGCAATGAGTGGTAATTTCCGCATATCCTGAAGACAAAGTAAGGCACTAGATGTGCGTGATGCAGTCTGAGCATATTTTGTCTATCGTGCATGTGCATGTAGTGGCACAGCAGAGAATACCGCATTATTGTTCCTTATGAAGTTTAAGGTGTCTTGACGACAGTTCGATGCTGTACGAGTATGTAATGTCCTGTATGAAACTATAAAAATAATATTTGCTTGTTAATTAATCTCTATAAATAAACAAAACTCACAAGATAAGAAAATGTCGGAGAAAACACTTATTAAATATAGTTGTTTGTTAGTAACTAGCTAAAGTCCCATCTCTCTAATGCGCTAATGATAAGCGTATTAGCCTATTTAAAATTCGAAACTCTGCAATTATCTTTTCCAGTAATTAATTGGAATTGGCATTGAACGATACTTTCATTATTTCGTTGCAAATATGAGTAAATCGGTAGAGCAAAGAGTTTCAATTGACGAAGCACTGGAAAAGACACGTAAGTAAAGTGCAAACATTTGAAATTAAAGTTTTAGAATTGATATTCATATAGAATTTGGAAGCTTCAACTATTTCATCATAGTTGTGTCTGGATTGATTATATTGAATGTTTTTGTGGAATGTACTGGACTCAGTTTCGTGCTGCCTGTGATTAATTGTGACATGGATTTAACATATCGCGAAAAGGGATTTCTCGGTGCGGTAGGATTTTTGGGCATTATTTCAAGCTCACATTTATGGGGATTCTTAGCCGATACAACTGGTCGAAGAAAAATAATAAGACCGACGCTTATAGCGGCCTACCTGGTGACAGTAGCTTCAAGCTTCTCACCGGATTTTTTAACACTTGTAGTGCTCCGATTTATGAATGGATTTTTGTGAGTATTTCTCTGGAGTCTGTACAATAGTTAAATGAAAACTAAAAATTCTCGTATCTTAGATTATCCGCTGGATCTGCGACTATCTTCGCTTATCTTGGTGAATTCCATTGCAATAAAATCAGAAACCGTGCCATAATGTCTGCGGGTTTTATATGCGCCGTTTCTTCTTTGTTATATCCACTAGTAGCTTGGGCAGTTATTAATCAAACTTGGTCGTTCAATGTTCCGATCCTAGGCATCGTCTATAAACCATGGCGAATGTATACACTTGTCATTGGACTACTTGGGCTCATTTGCGCTGCATCTCTCTTTTACTTACCCGAGAGCCCGAAATATCTTCTTTCAATTGGAAGAGAAGACAAGGTCATAGCAGTCTTAAGAAAGATTTATTCCATTAATACAGGCAACAGCATGGATTCCTATGAAGTAAGAACTAATACGCATCCATATTTTAATATTTGTGGTATAGAATTGGATTTTCAGGTAAACTCAATAATGCCAGATGCAGAAGAGGAAAAACGTTTTGTAGCTAAGAGTTGTGAAAAGTCAAGCGCCTTGGGAGCACTTCTACGGTCCATGTGGAATCAGACAGCTCCACTTTTTATGCACGAGCATTGTCGAAAGACTGTCCTAGCATGTGTCATTCAGTTTTGCATATTTTTCACAGCGCACGGCCTTTACATGTGGTTTCCATACATTTTAAATAAGGTCATGCAATTTACTAGTAAAAATCTTGACCATGAACTTGAGCTTTGTGAAATTCTGTACTTGATGGAGGATGCTGAGTATACAATAGTTAACTCAACGGTAGTTAATTTAAAAAAAAAAAAACTATAGAAAGTTACTTACATTAAATGAACTGCTTTTAGCAAAATGAATGTAATCAATTCTTGGAATTGTCCACCTACCAACATACGTTATCATTGGAAATTATTTTTGTGGGTGTGTTCTTGGGAGTGGGATATTTTACTGGAAAAATTGGGCGAATTCCAACTTTGTGTAAGTATTTAGTTGATCGTAAATAATAATGATACTCACATATTTAATTTCCTTTTAGTCATAATCCTAATCTTCTGTGGCATTTGTGGAATTTTAAGTGCAATAATCACTATTCCTATTGTAGCGGTGTACTTTTTGCTTGCACTCCTCGTTTGTGGATTGGGAGCTACTGTTCTCAACTCGATTACAGTCGATATGTTTCCAACTCATTTGAGGTAACATAATAATACGAAACAAGGGTCAGAACATTTAAAAAAAAACTTTTTTATTATTATTTTTTTTATTGAAAATTTCTTAACCTACTGTCCGGTTTCAGAGCAATGGCTGTTTGTATATCCCTAATGGTTGGAAGAATCGGAAGCGTAGCCGGAACCAACATTATTGGAATGTTACTCGAACACAATTGTAAGACGGGATTGCTGACTGCCAGTTTTTCTTTGATTTTAAGCGGGTTGCTATCATTTTTGCTACCAAAAGGAACCAACTTACAAAAAAACAACCATACCCGATGTTAAAGTGCAAGTGTACAGAGAAAGGCAAGGAGTTCGATAAAGTTTAATGTATCCTATCATGTTGACACTATTGTTTTTTTATAAAATTGAACTTGATGTATTGTATAAAAATGTAGGACTTTTTTTAAGAAGTCAAGTTCTGGCAGAACTTTACGAGTATGTACATCTCTAAAACCTTATGTGGCAATTGGGATTTGGATTAATAAAGTTGGAAACCCCTGTCATACTTATTCTTCGCAGCTTTAATACACGTACGTACATGCAGTCAATATGCATTCCATATAAGTCTGTGACTATATTTATTTCAAATCCCTACACTTTCAGTTTTCGATTTTCAACACAAAATGCTGCTTAGAATACATTTTTAGAAAAAAATCTAATTAATTGTATAAGATCTCGTGCTTAGATTTAATACGGTATTACCGAACTCTTGTAATTAATAGTCGTAGTAATTGTGATTTACTGTTGGTTTCAATTTAGTTCAAAATATTTAAGATAATTATTGACGAAAAAAATAAATTGTTTTCCGCATGTTCGACAGCCATGTCAGCCTTTGTCTCCCGACCTCTATTTTTCCTTCTATCTTTCCCTGAAGTATTAGTTGCAGAAGTTTGTACTTCTCATTTCTCAAACTGTGTCCCAGGTATTCGAGTTTTTTTTTTTTAATTAGGTACATTAGCTCCCTTTTCGTCCCTATTCGTCGAAGTACCTCTTCATTTGTTATCCTGTCAACCAGATGCGCAGTATTATTCGATATATCCACATTTCAAAGGCCTCTACTTTTTTAATCGTTACTGCCATACACAATGGTGACGCTGTAGTGGAAGTAGAAAGTTGAAGTTGGCTCAACTTTGCGCTTCACCATACAACTCATACTACAGCAACAGCTTCGCATTGTGTTCACGAATCACGATATAGGGTTTACGTGTATTTTAACTTTGACAGCGCTGCCTACTACTTCCACTATAGCTTCGCCATTGTGTTCGTGCAGTTACTCTGTGTAACGTCCACGTTTCAACTCCATATAAGAGTACCGACCAGATATAGCGTTTTATTAATCTTATCTTGATTTATGGATATGTCCTTGCTTGTTTTATCCTGCATCATCGATCCTTAGTTTTTAATGGTGTCAACTCTTTCTATGTTATCTCCAGCTTAACAAATTTTTATGTACAGATTTCATATTTCGCACATTGAAAACAAAAGTGGCACTAATTAGGTATAAGTATCTTGGAGTTGTGATAATAGGTTTGTTCGTTGTCGCCAGCCCTAGGGTGCACTAACTAGTGTCAATTATTTTCGTGGTTGTCGAAAAACCCAGTGGAACCATGACAACTGGCATTCTTTGAAAATTTAACAGAAATCAAATTTGGTTAATTTTCGTATAGTTTTGCATTTTTTTAGTTCGTGGTTTTATTAAGAAACTTATCTGAACACAAAAAACACAAGCACAATGAGCAAAACCAACGCAATGAAAAATAACCAAATGACAAATCAGCTGATTTAATGTTTTGACAGCCCTTTTTTCTTGCACTGACGAAATACTCGGGGTAAATCGAGTGAAGAACCAGTGTCGACAACGAACGCAGGGCAGCCCCTCCTCAGCAACTTGAGTAAACTACTGGAGGAAATAATACTCAGGAAACTCAAGAAATTCTGCAGCGAGAACTTCATAATCCCTGACATGCAGTTCGGCTTTCGGGAGAAGCATTCCACACTGCACCCGCTCATGAAGTTCCAGCATGACATCACCGTAGCTCTCAACATGCATCGTGTCAGCGTCGGATGCCTTTTTGATGTCGAGAAAGCATTCGACAGCGTATGGATTGAAGGACTCATCCATAAACTTCATTTACTATGACTGATGGGAATTCCATAAGTTTCAGTCTCAGTTTCAGTTTCAATTAAACGTTTCAGTTTTTGCATTTACACAGCAGTTTAACTGAAAGCGCAACTGATAGCTTAACTGAGACTGAAACTGAACTGATTATCTAAATGGGGCTTTAAGTATGAGTAAACACCTTAGCGCACCTTAGGCACCGTAGCGCAAGTGGTTAGTGCGTCGGACTACTGAGCCAGCGGTCTTGGTTTCGAATCCCGCCGCAAACACCTAAAAGTTTTTCACAGTGCCCACCTCTTTCGAATGTCTGACAAGCATCAAAGAGTATCATTTGTCACGATTGAGCTCTCAACTCGCCGTTCGGAGTCAAAAAAAAACTGTAGGTCCCTTCCATTCATGTAAAAATATAACACACACACACACAAATGGTTGCGAGAAGCAGGCCCAGGTTCACATGGAGCTGTAGCGCCAACTAAGTAAGTAAGTAAGATTTCTTCATATGAGGGCACTTGAAGGAAAAGGTGCACACCATCAAACCAACCACCATCTTGATGCTTAAGGACAACATTCGAAATAAAATTGCCTTGTAACACCAGATGTCTGCGAAATTGTTATGAAAGATGTGCTTAAAGGAGCCCGCCTTTGCGGCATGGCCAGGGCTAGCCACTTGACCAACATCATATTCCGTACATAATTTCATTTGAAAGCTATTAAAAAAAGACATCGGCCTAAAAATCACCCTTGGATTTAACATTTGGAAAATTTAATATTTTAGCAAAGTAAAAGATATTCAAATAACTAGTTGTTTTAAAAATTACAAATATTTTATAGGGGAATACAATCAGGACGGGGGAGCACGGGAGTACAGTCTTTGAGAGAGTAGTGCGAATACTCCTTTAGTACTCACTTCGGCAGCCCTGGTCTAAATGTCTAGTAAGAATAATCTAGACCTCTCTTATTTTCCATCAATTATCCTTAACAATTCTCCAATCAAATATGTTAAAACAGCAAAAAAAATCCAATTTTTAATAGCAATCTGATCGAGTATCCCACATTCACCTTGCAATATCACTGCTGAACGTGAAATTTGAAAATTTACTTAAGTTCCGTAGGTATTTTGGTCGTGTTTTCGGATATACTCTTTCTTAACTCATCAACCTGTTGACCTCTTTAATAAAATACGTTTCTTCACTTTTAATAGAAATAACAATCTTCTAGTTCTCGCTCGTTTTAACTGTCTAATATCTGAGCGTCAGTTTTTTGCAAACTCAATTCGGCTTTGGAATTCCTTGCCTCGGCACATAAGAAGAATAAATAAGTGGCCAAATGAAGAAGGAACTCTTTTCCACAAATAATTGAAAAAATTATACACCGTTTATAAATTTAAACCTTAAAATAAAATAAAATGTTAGTATTTTACTTTTATAAACTTTATATTGTAGTTCTCAAATATATACCTTTAAATTAACTTGCACTATATTATAAGATATTGTATCTTACAGCGTAAGTTTACCGAAATTACAATAAATAAATAAATGATTAACCTGGTAATCAGTTTTTTCGTATAAATTAATTTAATTACAGTTAAATTAAGATTCAAAAATAATCCTAGAGTCTTCTATCTATGTTACCAATTTATGCTCCTGTGAGGGTTTTAAGAGATCGTCATATTTCTTATGAAACAGGTACAACTATGGTCGAAATGAGCCAATTTCTAGATCTCTGAAATCATTTATTTAATGAAAACAGTAGTCATATATAGATTTTCAAATCTCGAGAGAGCGCTTCAAATGCATTCTGTTCTAGTTGCTTTCTAGCTAACTAAAATATTATTTTGTTTTTTTTTTGTTATCTGCTATTTGGTTGTTTTATTTTTGTTTTCTTTTCTATATTGTTATTTTTTTGACTTATATTTTTAATTAGTTATTTGTTAGCTTAAGCGTGTTGATGGAATAAGTAAATAAATACATAACTGTGATAAGGTGATAAGGTACACCAGGGAACGGATTTTGCTGACTTTGCTTTTTTTTACTCATATTGCCTTTTTGCCTTTTTTAATCCACACTGCCTTTTTTTGCCTTTTTGGTGCTATTTGTCAACGTAGCTGTGCACTTTCTTCTTAACCATACGATCTATCCTTGCTCCCACGAAAAAATTTCAGTGTCCAAACGTATGAGACAGGGACGTGGCGTGATGTTCTAAGCAGGGTGTTCTACTTTTTTTTTTGTTAAATAATAACGTACATATGTATATACTCATTTTTCTCCAGCACCACGACGAGGATGTGAACAAGGCCAACAAAATAATTTATTAAGAACCAAAAAATTCTTTCATAGTTAGGAATCTAAAAATGTCTAGTAAAAGCTTTACTAGGTAAACCTTACAAATCAAATCCGGAAGAGACGGTGTTGGCCTTCCAAAACTAATTATTTCCAGTCTTTCTTCCGAATTTAATTGAGAAAATGGTTTCTTCAATAAATTTTCAATAGCGCATCGACAGGTAATTTTTCTCTTATACGATTTGGCTTAAAAGAACGACATGCATATCTAACTATTGCCAAAATGCGAATGATCAATGATGATGTTGATGATGATGACATGTTTCCGCAACATGTTTTCAATGCAAATATATGAAAAAAAACACGCCTATTGTTGTGTTGCTTTTTGCTTTCGCTTCAGTCGATTATGTTCTACAAATATAGAGCACATCGAAATCGAACAAATAACTAATATCAAGAAAAGAGAATCGAACAAAATTCAACCAAACAAACGTTAACATGCGAAATAAAACAAAATATGAAAACCAACAAAATACCCACAGGCCACAGCTAACATCTGCAAATATTTGAAAAAAAAACACGCCTATTGTTGTGTTGCTTTTTGCTTTCGCTTCAGTCGATTATGTTCTACAAATATAGAGCACATCGAAATCGAACAAATAACTAATATCAAGAGAAGAGAATCGAACAAAATTCAACCAAACAAACGTTAACATGCGAAATAAAACAAAATATGAAAACCAACAAAATACCCACAGGCCACAGCTAACATCTTCCTCGCTAAAGAAAAGGGTAGAAAATGTATTGTATCGACATCGAGCCTGCTTACGTGCGCAGTTTGCTGGGGAACTCAAATTGATGCGAAACAAAACAGAATATGAGAAGCAACATAATACCCACAACTAACATCTTCATCGCTAAAGAAAATGTGTTGTGTCGAGCCCGGGCGCGCAGTTTGCTGGAGAACCCAAATTCATGTTATTTGTACAGACGATTGTTGGGACTTTAAATGTGGTAGAACGTTTTTTTTATATGGATATTTCCTTTGGATTGGTGCGCTAGTAAGTGGAGAACAACCGGGCGAGTCGACGTCGAACTGAATTTAATAAAAAGTTGGTTTGGATAGAGGTTTGAAAGTATGTATGTATGACGGCGCGCACCGTTCAATTTACTTACGAAAAGAGGAGAACATTTTGTTCAACGTCAATTTGTGTTGAATGGTTTATATACATTTTGGTATTGCGATTTTGACTGTGGTGTTTGGTTTGGTTGATTTGGCTATGGACGGTGCGGCACAACAGAGTGAACAAAAGTGGATGTTTAGTTTTTTATTAAGTATTTTTGAATTGTAACTCAATTAGATATTGTTAGCGCATGTATATAAACAAATAAATTTTTCATAAAGATGGATTTCGTTGGGGTGTGCAGAGAACACCTGCGCACCTTAGAATAAACGTCACTGGTATGAGAGCATTTTTCTCTCGTATGAACATGCACATAACTGCACGCGTTGTTTACACTAGCGCGCATAAAAAAAATCCCTACACACCAAAACCACCCTAAATACATTTGTACCAACTCAACATAGGTACCTACATGCGCTTCTTCTTGTGCCGTACGTACAATCTCAGGCATTCGCCACAGTTTTATTTACCATCTTTTCATCTGAAAAAAAATCGTTAGACATCTGGGAAGTATTTAGTGCTAGTCTGTTGAATATTTTTGTGCGAATGCGTGCTGAGTGCTGTTCCCAAAATATTTTGTTGCTTGTCATTGAAAATGGAAATGCCCCAAGACCCGTGTAAAGATTCAAGCCAATTGCAAAAGTCTGTGGTGAACAGGTAACTCCTAGTAGATGTATGTATTTTAAATTTGAGCATTTGATCTTAGTGCAATGCGTAATATTTAGGAATGCCTATTGAAGAGGTATTAAAGACTTTGAACGGGATCGAAGAAAAGTTACAACAAGCTAAAGGGCCAGTAGCTGAAGATGTGATGAAAAATTGTACGCGGTTTTTTCAGCAAATGAACGAAATGGCACTGCAAACTCCAAATTGGACTCAAATATTGAAGTCAACGACGTGACATCTCTTACCTTGCCTCCAATAGGCTCTGCCTATTTAGGAAGATCCTTTATTTCATTCAAGGCTTTCCTGAGAGATCATCGCAGGCGATTGTTACCAGAGAACTTCCATATGTTTTGGGTTGTGCAGTGCTATTACAATGTTAATAATAATGCTTAAAAACCTTTATTATTGAATGTCTTTTTTTTTGCCTTTTTCTGCGGTATAATATTGCTTTTTTTTGGTCAACAAAATCTGAACCCTGCTTATCACCTAGGTTAGGTTAGGTTAGGTTCGAAGGGCTGATGAGAATGATAACACCCCCATCACACCTAGGTCCACGTGGACCCATTGTGATACCCATGTTGTTTTCCCACCCGTGGTATTAGTTTCTAGGTTCCAACCATCCAGACGCCCTGGCAAATTCAAGTATGACCGATAGTGATCCATCCGACAGCTCGTCGATGTCCTCGAAAAAGAATTTGCCCAAGGTTTTGTTTCTAAGTTGCCAGAGGTTAGGGCAGTGACTTTACTGAAATAAACTTGGTGCAACTGCTCCTTCTAAAAATGTTTAGAGTCTCAGACTTGTCTGTGGAGATTTTCTTTCCTGAATTCCTGGCCCATTTTGAAATGCTTTTACAAATCGTCTGCGGACAATTTGGTTCCAACATAGCTAGTGCCCCGTGTTTCGTAGGGACTGCAAAGTAAAACAATTATCCGCCATCATGTCGATGTGGCCATCTATTGCCCTATATACGAGTTACTGCGAAAATACGTTAAATTTCAAATGGTTGTCGCGTTGATACCAACAGATACCACTACCAAAAATTGTGTAAATCCGAATGTTGACCTATTGGAAAAGCGGCCCCTTGATTTTTATCAGCTCCTGTTTCATTTTGTTTCTCTCCAATGCCAGTTGCTTCATTCGTTAATGCTAGAAATGAAAAAATAAAATGAAGTAGTAACACTTATATTTTAAAGTACAGTGGCAGTACTTTTTCTATTTGTATCTCATGTCAAACTCTTTTAGTTTTAAATAAAGCATTCGTTATTTGTTCCTTGTAATAAGCTGTTCTTCCATATATTTACTGGATTTACTTTTTTGTCTTCAACAGGTTATGGGCCCAATAACGAAAAATGGAAAAGGTAATCGAAATTGAAAAATTGGTCGGCAGAGAAAATTATCACACATGGAAATTTGCCGTAGAACATGCGATGAAGTTGCAGTGCTATTGGACGTCAATTCTAGGGACTGAAACTGATGCTGACAAAAACGAAAAGGCTACTTCAAGGTTAGTTCTATATATTTCGTCCAACCTATATGTACATATACAGAACATCACGAAAGCCAAAGAAATTTGGGATAAATTAAAGGCAACTTATGATGACTCTGGATTAACGCGACGCTGTGGTTTGCTGAGAAAGCTTACGACAACACAGTTGGTGAATTGCGGGAGTATCAGCGAGTATGTTGATGCCATAATTGACACTGCCCAAAAACTCAATCAGATTGGCATGAAAGTCGACGACGAGTGGATTGGAAGTCTTTTGCTAAGTGGTTTGCCAGAGCATTTTGCTCCAATGATAATGGCCATAGAGAGCAGCGGCATCAAAATTACGGGAGATTCCATCAAAACCAAACTATTGCAAGATTTCGACACCTACAAGTATTTTGGCGGAAACTCGGACTTGGCAGCAGAGTCAGCACTCCTCAGTAACCACAAAGGAAGGAAGTCAGGTACCTCTGTGGAAAATAATAAGAATATTATTTGCTACAAGTGCAAAAAGGAAAGACATATTGCAAAGTATTGCAAGGAAAAGAAAAAAAATTTTGGTCAGAAAACTATGGCAGCAAGTTTAGCGGTAAAATTTAATAGCGCAGATGGCAATTGGTTTGTGGATCCGGGCGCAACTGCGCATATGACTAGTAACAAAAATCCGTTCACAAATTTCGAACGATTTTCTTAGTGATTATTGCGAACAACAGCAGTTTAAAAGTTCTTGGTAAGGGTGACATTTGCGTTAAACAGAGGGTCAACAACAAAATAGAAAATATTATCATAAAAGATGTGTTATATGTGCCGGAAATTTCTGTGAATTTGCTAGCAGTAAGTCAACTAGCACAAAATGGCTTCGAGGTGAAATTTGACAAGAAAAAATGCAGCATTATGAAGAATGCGCAGATATTTGCAACAGCTCATTTAGAAAAAGGTATGTTTAAACTTGATGTTATTTCGCAAGAAAACAATTTTGCAGGTATCGGCAAGAACGTTTGCCACAAGCGATTGGGTCATGCTGCAGATATAAATGTTGATAAACTTCGCTGTAATAAATACTCAGGAGTTGATTACGATGAAAAATCGGACTCTGATATTTGTATATCGTGCTTGCAAGGAAAGCAAGCGAGTTTACCATACAAGCCATCTTTGACAAAGACGACTGAAGTTCTGCAGCTTGTGCATACTGACGTATGTGGCCCCATGGAGCAAAAATCGATATGAGGAATAGCGTACTATGTCTTATTTTTGGATGATTTTTCAAACAAGGTGTTCGTCTACATGATAAAGAAAAAATTAGAATTACCGGCTAAGTTTAAAGTATTCTAAAATTTAGTAGAGAACCAAACGTGAAAAAAGATAAAAATACTTCGCTCCGATAATGGTCTCGAATTTTGCAACCATGAACTAACCCAAGTATGTGAAAACAGTGGTATTTTTCATCAAACGTCAGCACCGTATAGTCCGCAACAAAACGGCAAGCAGAGCGCATGAATAGGACCCTGGTAAAAAAAGCCAGATCAATGGTAATTGACGCGAATTTAAGGAAATCTTAATGAGCAGAAGCAACAAATACAGCAGCTTATTTGTTAAATCGTACACCAAATAAGAAACATAGCGATAAATTACCCGAAGAAATATGGAGTGGAACGCAGCAGAATCTATCTCATTTGCGAGTATTTGGATGTGTCTCGTTGGTAATGATTCCAAAAGAAAAACGAAAGAAATGGGATCCAAAATCGATCAAATGTATAATGCTTGGCTATCACAATGGAAGTATAGCATACAGATTATACGATCCAGTAGAGAGCAAACTGCACATAAGTCGCAATGCGGTGTTCTTAGAACAGGAGATGTATTTTTCGAAAGACAATAATAAACAAGGAGAATGCAGCTCTATGGAATCAGATAACCAGAATTTAGTGAGGATTTTGGATGAAGGAAATTCAGATCATCATGATTTAAGTCATCTCGAGCAAAGCTACGAACCTGAATTGGAATTTGAAGAGAACAGCATTAATACCAACGATGATATTGAAAAGGATCTTGTTGCAGAAAATAACAATAGTAAATCAATTTTGAGTGGGGAAGAAGTTATACTTCGACGTTCATCAAGAATAAAGAAACCACCGGACATGGATTACTATATCACATATTTTATATGCGGAGGCATAGATGACCCAGTAGACTATTTTGAGGCCATAAACAATCCTGAAAAAAATGGATGGATGAAAGATATTGAGGATGAACAGAAAGCACTCACGGACAACAACACTTTGACTATAGTGAACTTACCTGAGAATAAAAAAATACTGTCGACTAAATGGGTTTTTAAAAAGAAGCGTAACGAAAAAGAAGAAGTGGTACGATATAAAGCGAGACTGGTTGCGAGGGGTTATGCGCAGCGAAGCGGTCTAGATTATACAGAAACTTATTCTCCTGTAATGAGGTAAAACACATTGCGATATCTGTTATCACTTGCTGTGGAATTGGATCTATTAATAGACCACTTAGATATCTGTACAGCGTTCCTTCAAGGTAATTTGCATGAAGAAATACATACGTTACAATACCAGAAGGTTTTAAGATTCCAGAAGGTAAAGTTCTGAAGTTGAACAAACCGTTATATGGGTTAAAACAAGCATCAATAATGTGGAACTTAAAGCTTAGCGAAACCTTAAAGAGATTTGGTTTGCAACAATTAAAATCAGACCAATGTGTTTATATCAAAAACGAAAACAGCAGCAACGTACTCATTTTGGCAGTATATGTAGATGATATAATCATTCTTTGGAAAAATAAAAAAGAAAAAGATTCTTTGATAACAAAACTGGACCAAGAATTCAAGATGAAGAACTTAGGAAAAGCAAAATCATTCCTCGGCATAAAGCTGAATTATCAACCTGGTGAATACTTAACTATTGATCAATCAAATCTTGCAATTCAGTTACAACACCAATAGACCCAAATGTAAAGTTCTGCAAAAATCAAGGAAAGTCAACTGATAACGTTGGAATGGCAAAATACCCTTACCAAGAACTCATCGGCAGTTTGCCTTTGGGGGCTCAAGTAACCCGATCAGATATTTGCTACGGAGTTAATTTCCTTAGTCGCTATAACAATAATTTTGAAGTGCAGCATTGGTGTGCAGCTAAAAGAATTCTACGTTATTTAAAGGGAACGATTGACCATAAGCTGACTTTCAAAAAGGAAACATTTTTTGACACACAGGGATTTTGCGATGCTGACTATGCAGCTGATCCAGATCAACGAAAATCTGTAAGCGGCTATGTATTCTTAAAGAAAGGCGCAGCAATATCATGGGGTTCTAAGAAACAACAAACAACAGCGCTTTCAACTTGTGAAGCTGAATATATGGCGATGGGTGCAGCAGTGCCGGAAACACTTTGGTTGAGAAGCCTCGAAACGGAGATCTTCAATAAGGAAACTCAGCCTACGAAATTATACTGCGACAACCAAAGTGCCATACATTTGGCCTTAAACGAATCATATCATGCGAAGACTAAACATATTGATATCAAACAACATTTCATTAGAGATAATTTACTTTGTAATAATGTTAAATTAGAATCAATTATTTCTGAAGAAATGGTAGCAGACATTTTTACTAAACTACTTCCTAATGTAAAAGTTCAAAAATTCGTTTGTAAATTGGGACTTTGTAATTAATTTTTATTTCAATTAATTTTTTAGTGAGGATGTTAGAAATGAAAAAATAAAATGAAGTAGTAACACTTATATTTTAAAGTACAGTGGCAGTACTTTTTCTATTTGTATCTCATGTCAAACTCTTTTAGTCTTAAATAAAGCATTCGTTATTTGTTCCTTGTAAAAGCTGTTCTTCCATTTATTTACCGGATTTACTTTTTTGTCTTCAACAGTTAATTATGCCTCTAATTTTCATCAACAAGCGATTGAAGGATCCCATTGATTAATTTTTATATTATCGTTTTCTAAGCAAATATTTTAAATACATATAGTATGTATTAATTCGAAAATATAAAGAAAGTGTATTTAAAATGGTGTTAATTATAATAATTTTTTTTTTCTTTTTTATTTATTTCCTTTTACGAACAATATGTCAAATGACACACTAATCCTATTGCAGAAAAACAGATCAGTCTCGTTTGTTTTCCATCCAGCACGAAAAATCTGAAATCTGAGAGCAAAATATGAAAAGCCCAATCGAAAACGACATAAGTTTACAGATTCACATACTGAAGCTCACGCATCACGCATGATGCATTCTCAAATTGAGATTATGCATTTTCATTGGTGGAAGCATAGAGAAAATGAAGAGAATCGTTCACATTTCTACGTAGATATGTGACGGATTCTATGGGACTGCTCTATCCGACAATACTTTAACTTTAACATCAAAGTACAACGGTCGACGGTTTAAGGGTCGGAGCCTTTATCACTATACTCTGTTCCACAAAAGTTGTCAGTACAGGGAAGAGAGGATGTTTGCCTATCATTCTGGTTGCAATAGCTTTCATAAATCTGTCCCTCTTTTAAGCTCTCACTGGGCTACCATAGTATGCATGACAAATCGCAGCAGATCGGAAAGCTATACCCTTAGGGTGACCATCTGCTAATTTAAAAACAAAATAATTTATTGAACGAAAAAAGATAATTGTGTACCCCACCTCGATTTTGATGAAATATTAGTATGTTGTAAAGGGCATACTTGCGAGTATTTTGATGTATCATTATAAATCACAAAAATC
This sequence comes from Brachyopa scutellaris, assembly GCA_949775065.1. NCBI lineage: Eukaryota > Metazoa > Arthropoda > Insecta > Diptera > Syrphidae > Brachyopa > Brachyopa scutellaris. The sequence continues at coordinate 27,236,437 of OX459112.1, forward strand.
GAAAAAATGTCGGCCTGCATTTTAACGAGAAATAAGAGAATGGAAAAAACAAAAGCCAAGTGGCAACACCCTCACACAATCAAATTCATTTATTGGTTTTCAAAAGCACAAAATCCCAAAGCTCTTTGACAAAACTAGAGGAAAAAGCTGTAGCGATTTACTTGAACTTAATAATGGGAACACTGTTTTTATGTTCATATTTTTATACACAACACACAGCGATTGTTAATAGCTTCCACACGACCACAGTATGCCATTAGCTCTGTGGCCGGCTGGTCATGGTGGGATGTATGCGCATTGGACAACAATTACAAAAACAAAACCTATGTAAGTCAGTGGTTTTGTTTTTATTTCAGTGGCAGCTTTTCTGATTGAGTGTCAGAAATATATGTACTGGCACTAGTGTCTTAAAAAAAGCTCCCCCATAAGGCCTGTACTGACAATTTTTGTGGAACAGAGTATAGATCATTTGTGATTTTTGATTACCTTCGCCTGCCCGCAGATATTTTCTCGCGAATGTGGAATGTCAAACTTCTCCTACAAAGCGGATTATCTGGGTTTTCGGCAATGGTAATTTTATTACCAAGAACAACAATCTTCAGTATAAAAACACCACGACTTCAAGACGTTAAAACTATTGGCGCAAATTCATAGTCAGATAGAGCCGACGATAAAAGAATTTATTCACCTACATAACCTAATATATACTTTTTGCTATTCATAGTCCCTTATAGCCGACTCGAAATTTAAAATTACCCAAACGTCATTTTAAATAATTAGAGTCGGCTATAAATTTCTCATATAATATTTTGACGTTTGGGTTTGTTCGTTCAAATCACTTTACAAAAACATACCAAAGTCGATACTAACTAATACACAGGTAAAAATGCGTCTATGAATAACGAAAAGTTATAGCCGGGTTTTTTATTTATAGCCGTCTGATGCTCAAAAACTAAGTTTATAAATGTCTTTGCTCAAATTTTAAAACCTCGATATCTGATAAACTAAGCGATTAATCAATTTTTTTTACCTTATATTTATTTTGTGTTTTTTTCAGCGAGATCTGCATTTTCAAACCTTGGCGCCACGGAAACCGTAGAATCCCCTTGAGATTGGTTACTGACTGAGCATTGGTGATTGATTCGCAGCACAAAGGATTTTGAACGTGTTTTTTTTTAGTTAAAAATGGCTGAATCTTAAATTATTATGCATCAAATTAAAGCTTGAAAAATGCTCCTTCACATAACTGTCAAGAAAAGGTATGTTGTCGCTGAAGATACTATTTATGTATGTAAAATATATAAAAAAAAAAAAAAAAAAAATTAATATTTAGTATGCACGGACTCCACTAACTTGTTTCTGACAGTGGGGGGAGTTTGTTACCAAGTTAGCTTGATATTAGTGAGGTTGTTTTGCGTATCGTTATCTTGTCGAACATATAAATGCAAAGGCCAGCTCAGATTTGCTGTGGAATTGTCCAAATATCTTTTTGGAATATCTAAGGACTTTATTTTGTCCATTGTGGTCTCCATATATTCCAAACCCCCCTGCTCAACTAGCTGGAGTGTAACTCCATAACATAATGCATCATATTCCATGTTTTACTACTGGGCAAATATTGTTCACTTTCAGCCCTTTATTAGGTCATTAGGATAATTTCTTTACCATCTGAACCAAATATTTTTGTTTTCGATTAAACGGTAAACATGCCCTTTTCCCAAAAACATAGTGGCTCACTAATATATGTTTTGCGAACTCCAAACGAACTTCTCTATTTACAGCAGAAATGTATGGTTTTTGAAGTGCTACTCTTCTATATACATAAAATGTTTTGGAGTAAGACGCGTCGAACGGTTTTAATAACACGGGTTTCTCGATAACCATAGAAACTTTTAATGTTAACTTTGGGCTGCTGGCCTTTGGATTGGACTTAGTTTGGCGGAAAATAAATCGTTCATCATGTGTCGATAAGATCTTTTCCTTCTACTTTGAGCTGCATTCGGTAGGTTACTTTCGTATACGTATGTGTTTATAATTTTCTTAACAATAGAATGTGTTAGCCCAACAATTTCACAGATTTTCCGCAAAAAATTACATTCACAATAGAATCTAAGGACAAGTTTTTTGGTGAAATGTCTGCCTGTTTCCTTTTGTTTTGCATGGTCTTAAAATAAATTGGCTAACACAGCTTATGAATTTCTCACATACAAAATCGCACTACTAATGATCATGACGATCCTTCCCTACCTTTTTTCTATTTTCAAATAACGGTAAATGTCGATTTATTTGTATCCCATGTCATTTTCATACGCGTTTTCATGCATGTACGCTCAATTTTGTGTGCCTAAATTCAGTTCTTTTTTTCATGGATTCTATTAAAGAAACTTGAACTTCTGGGCTTTCATTCTACTCTTTTCAGTGGATTACCGACTACCTAAATAATCGTTTTCAATTTGTAAAGATTGGTTCCGAGAAATCTTTTAAAATAATTAATCATTCTGGGGTACCACAGGGCAGCCACCTTGGACCTCTGTTGTTCCTGCTGTTCATTAATGATCTCCCCTCAGTTATCAAGTCGTCAAATTGTCTTATGTACGCTGACGTCGTAAAGATATTTAAGGCTATCATGTCCGTGGCTGACTGTTTTGATTTGCAAAGAGATGTCAATAATTTAAATGTATGGTACTGCTCAAACTCCTTGTACCTGAATATAAACAAATGCACTGTAATTACTTTTTCCAGGTCTGTAGTTCCTATTATCTTTGATTATGAGCCACAACTTTGCGTTCTTAATAGGGTAGTCAGCCAAAAGGATTTAGGTGTTATTTTTGACTCACATTTATCGTTTTGTTTGCATTTTGATTACATAATATCAAGAGCTAATGCAATGTGGGGATTTTTATTTAGGAATTCTTCTAATTTTCAAGATCCTTACACATTAAAATCCCTATTCATCGAGTTAGTTCGTCCAATTCTGGAATATTGCTGTGTAGTATGGTCTCCCCTCTTCAACAAGGATCTGCAGCGTATTGAAAAAATACAAAAAAGATTCACGAAATATGCGATTCAAAAATTGAATTGGTCCGTTCCCTTACCGTCATACAATATTAGCTGCGCATTAATTGGTTTAAAGCCTCTATCATGCAGAAGAACGTACTTTTGTGTTACATTTGCAAGAGATGTAATTTCGGGACATATCGACTGTGCTCCTCTTTTAACCTCATTTGGTATTTATGCTCCTTCTCGAGGACCTAGGATTGAACAATTTTTTTATATTCCTCGTCATCTGACAAACTATGGTCGCAACGAACCAGTCAGTAATGCCTGCATACATTTTAACCTTTACGCAAATGTAATTGATCTCGATTTGAGCAGAGATAAATTTAAATGTATGTATTATTCTTGAAGTAATTAATTAAACTTGTATTATTTTATATGTAGTATTCTTTGTAGTCTAAGAAAGTTGTTACTTATAGAGGCAAATAAATAAATAAATAAATAATCAAATAATATACTTTTGTTTGGTTTTGTTTCTGATTACTTACTTACTTAGTTGGCGCTACAGTTCGAGGTGAACCTGGGCCTGCTTCTCGCAACCATTTGTGTGTGCGTGTTATATTTTTGCAAGAATGGAAGGGACCTACAGTTTTTTGCCGACTCCGAACGGCGAGTTGAGAAGCTCAATCGTGACAAATGATACTCTTTGATGCTTGTCAGATATTCGAAAGAGATGGCACCGTGAAAAAACTCTTTTAGGTGTTAAACCCGGCCAGAAGTTGAGCCCGGGCAGCATTGCGTAGTAGTGCAACGCACTAGCCACCACGGTCACGGTTTCTGATTATTACTACATACAAAAATATGTGTAATATGAGTTCTGTAAATAAATTATTTAGAAAAATATTTCTTGATATTGAAATAAAGGAAAAATGTGTTTAAATGCTAGGTGTACGCTCAATTTTGAGAGCAACTGTGTATGCATATAAACGGACAAAAATCATTCGAAGATCTATCTGCAACACGAACTTCGCACACAAAAATTTCAAAATTCCCACATACGATTTTCATAAGACTTGCTCAACTTATTGATACCAATTTCATTAATGTACCCTCTTGGCCCAAAAGTGCCCCATCTCCTTTTTGACGCTTACCATTGAAGCTTCCGCTATTTAATAAGATACTCACCCCTGTGATCTATTTCGTTCGAAATCCAATCCGTACCGATTTCGCAGTTTCGGCGTGATGATTTTCGGATTTCTTCGAATTCGACCGAATTAGGGGGGTGCTGAGAATCGGTCGGAATTGAAAAACGCAAAGAAATTGACGTTTTCAATTCGTTCGGTTTTTTGTTGGTGAAATTGAATCCGGAAGACTCAAAATGTAGGTTTTAGAAGATTTATACATAAAATATTAATTATTTCTTCCTAATTTAGGGAAAACCATACAAATACCAACCAAAATCAAGTAATAATAGACTTCATGGCAAAATATCGTGATTTGGCAAATGGTTTTACGTTTTACCAATACAGCGAATCGGACAATTTTTTTTTGTCGGTGAAACAGAATTAGAGATTCTTGTTGAAATTCGTAGGGTAACAATTTCACCAAACAAATCTGTTTTGTTTATTTTTTAGAGTAGAACAAATCTATTTTTTTTTTCTTTAGTTTGTAAGGCAGGATTTTTTTTGATTCAAATATTTTCTTTTCCTAGAGTATGTCTTACCACGATCCCTTTTTATTTTTTTTTTGTTATGTATTACCCTTTTGCGGGAATTTACTTTGTGACAAGCACGCAGTTTTATTGCTTGTTTTTTTTTTTAAGTTTTACTACTTTACGTATCAATACGCATGGAAGTTTTCTGGTGTGTATATTGGAATGAATACTCGCCACTGTGAGTGAATAGAAAGGATGCTGCGCGACGTCTCAGAGAAGACCGTTCTACGCAGCAATCCTACCGCAACTGAAATCCTTTTATTTGGTTCAACCCTTGTTTTCGCTGCCTACGCAAATATGCAGCCGTTTAACGACGATAGGTTTCGATAGGTTTGTTTCATTTCGGGCAAATTCCAGCACACCCCTTTTCATTTCGTCCGTTTTTGAAATCGGTTTGCGTTTTCGATCCGGTCACAGGGGTAATAAATAAATAAATTTGAAATTTGAAAATACCCTAAGCCCGAACAGTTACGACCCTGCTCGGCTATCAGCCTTATTGTGAGTTTCACCCGAACAGCATTTCGAAATTTCATTCGGGCGCAATAAAACACTATGACCAGTGTGACCATAGTGGAATATAATATTCCACTAGTGGAATACTTTAGACCTGCAGAGAATATATTTTTTTCAGAAAATATGCGCATATAAAAGTAGAATATTTTTTTCTCCAAAAGGAATATTTAGATAAAAAAAATATACTCCACAAATTAGAATTAAATTCTTCATTGAAGTTAATTTTATTACTTCTAAGTCACAAAATTCACGGAGTTTTGAGCTCTAGCAACACAATTTTATGTTTATTTGCTTCTGAAGTAACCGTAGTGCAGTAACAGGCTTCTTTTCTGTGCAGGTATTCGTTTTGCACTATACTCGTACATAGTAGTAGTCCGCTTGTCCCGCATATTTTCTCTTTTCTGTATTTAAGAAAGGTTCACTAGAAAAAAAAATGCACGTGGCATCCAAAAAGACTGAGATTAGTTTAAAAAAAACAATTAAAACTTAACATATAAACCCTTTTTTTAAATGAATAACGTAATCAGTTGTACTTTGTTAGACAGTGTAAGAAATGTTTTTCTCTAATATTCTGAGGTTTATAATTTTTTGTTCCACATTTGATACCGAAATTTTTTGACTCGATTATTGCAACAACCTCAGTTAAAACAACTGTCCGAATTTCTACTGTGTAGTTGATTTAGCTTAGGCCGTACTGTACCAAGTGGAATATAAAAATATTGAAGTGGAATATAAATATTCCACTTTTCGTAGTAAGTGGAATTTTTGAGAGAAGCTAATGGTCACACTGACTATGACAGCTGAATTTTTCCTTTGTGTTTAGAAGGCGAAAAAGAGAACAACAAGGCGGAATTTGTAATTTTTTTGTTTATTTTAATGCAAGAATAGTAAAAATTCTAGTAGAAATTGATATTTTTTGAATCTGAACAAAACGAAGTAACATTTAATTTAGGCGAAACTCACAATAGCTTTTAAAATTCCGGACGAAAACAAATTTTTCGGGTGAAATATTTTCCGGGTGAAACTCACAATAAGGCTGTATATCTCATCACGAACTACTATTTTCTTCTCTTTCTCGTCCTTCTCGACAATTTCCGCCGGATCTGATCCGCCAGATTCCATAATCGGCATCTATTTTTTTTTTGGCGCGATGCCCGCAAAAAAAGAACTATGGATTCCAGTTGCTTTGATGAAAAATACGTAATTATGCAACTTCTTACATAGTCTGCTAAACCGCTTAGTTCGGTATTCGTGCTTCTACAAACATATGTACATTCGAGTATATGTACATACATACATACATACATAAAAAACTTGGAAGATTTTACTTTCATGAGTGCACGTGCATTGATTACATTTTGGATTTGGCGGAATAAAATAAAATCGTCAGTTTTTGATTATAGGTGTAAGTATAATGTAGTAATGTAATTCACAACCGAAATTTAAAAACAAAAATTCGTAGTACGGAAAAGCGCATTTATATGTATGTGTTGTAGTGGATCTAACACAAAAAAAAATTAGTCCATAGCATCGCATACAATAGTTTCATAGTCATCTTTATTCATTTATTTAGTATATTATAAACAATCTTCCATACAAAAGAAAACCAAAGGAAATAAAAACAGAATTTCAATCAAAGTACAAAATATCTCTACATCTACATGTTTAGAGGGAATTACATATTACACTCCAATGCTAATAAAATTCAATTAAGGACCTACTAGATAATGACGAACAAAAATACAACGTACTCCCTCTAAGTAGTCAGTACATGTTACTGTATATGTTTACTTACTGTGGGAGCGAAAGAGAGAATCTTCTCCCAAATATAAGGAATATTTTATTTATAAGAAATGCAACATTCAAAAGGAATAAGAATATTGTTGAATTATTTTTTTTTATTTAATTTTGTTAAACTTCTTAATTGTTGTTACTTATATTTTAATTGTATATCTCTCTTTTTCTTTGTGTGTAGTAGGGGTTAAGTGAATTTGCATATTATTGGGGTAAATTGAGGTTGTCCTTAAAGTTGGCCACAATCAGCGACAACAATTTTCTTGCTGGTCTTGCCCGATTGGCTGCCAAAAGACTCAATCTTCTTGACGATATCCATACCCTCAACAACTTTACCAAAAACAACGTGACGATTGTCCAACCACGCTGTCTTTACGGTGGTGACAAAGAATTGCGATCCGTTGGTGTGGGGACCGGCATTGGCCATTGACAAACAGCCGGGTTCGGTGTGCTTCAAGGTGAAGTTCTCATCATTGAACTTAGTACCGTAGATCGATTTTCCACCGGTACCATTGTGGTTAGTAAAATCGCCTCCTTGGCACATAAAGTTCGGGATGACACGATGGAATGTTGAGTTCTTGTAGCCGAATCCCTTTTCGTGTGTGCAAAGAGCGCGGAAATTCTCAGCAGTCTTTGGGACGACATCGGAACGCAGCTAAAAAGAAACCAAATTAAAGAAAATTAGTCGTAAGTCCATAAAACAAAACAAAAAAGGTAATTAATTCGAATAGGTATATACGAATAGATAATAAATGCCAAATGTAAACACAGGTATTGATTAAATGGCTGTTGTTATCCTTAAAATGTTATTATATTTTACTCTTCGGCACAGCGAAACGAATAATGAGATTCCCCTAATCGATTGTAAGCGATAAGATACCATAGTGTACATATATGCTATCCTAAACACGCCAGAGCTAATGTATATAGGTAAAACTGACCCAAAGTCGGATGACTTCACTTTGTTGTTCAAGGCTAAAACCATTAGGTTTTTATTTTTTTTCTTTTTTTGTTTATCTTATTAATATAGATGATAGCTGCTTTAGTGTGCCTGTATATACAGAACTATAGAAAACATATGCAGGTTTGTACATACAACTTGGAATTGAGTCATGCAATTGTGTTTTAACACAAATGAGAATCGTGTTTGTACTGCATTTGTATTAATTTTTAATGACGAGTTTACTGTAGATGGTCAGATGTACATGTATGTATATTTCTAAACTTTGTTCACTCTGCAAATAAAAAAGAAGGTAACATGGTATAGGAATTTTTTTTCTATCCGAAATATATTGTAAACATATGCCACATTTTATTATTATTGTGATCAATTGTTAGTCGATTTAGTCATCAAACAAATACAAACGTGATCTGATCACATTATTCCAGTTTTGTTACATGACAAAAACAGCACATTATTACGTGTCATTTCGTATTTTTAATAGAAGTCAAATTGGAAGTAACAAAATACGTACATATATGATCCACGAACGCCACAGAACAGTTCATCCACAGTAAAGTAGTGAGTTATGAGGGTGTGAGGTGAATTTGTCTGACCATTCCTATTCAGTGCCAAGAGTACAACAAAGGTTTCCAAAATCACTTCGTTTCTCGAACTAAAAGTGCTCAGAATCCTTTTTCTTCTTCATTACCAGCTGCAATAACAGCTCCTACTCCTGTTTCTGCTTTCTTTTATTCTTCAATTTTACTAACTGCTAGTTCAATTTAATGCTTTGCTTACTAAGAGCTTTCAACGTTTTCAAACTCGTTTTAACTATGTCTGTTTATAATGCATTAATCAATCACCGTTATAGGACTATAAAATATGTACTCAATCGAGTAACTAGAACCATTTGCAACAAAAAGTAATGGCGAAAATTCATAGTCAGATAAAGCCGACAGTAAAAAAATTTATTCACGTACATAACCTAAAATATACTGGCGCAAATTCATAGTCAGATAGAGCCGACGATAAAAGAATTTATACACCTACATAGCCTAAAATATACTTTTTGCTATTCATAGTCACCTTATAGTCGACTTTCAACTTATAGCAGGCTCGAAATATAAAAAAAGCAAGTGCTTAACCCTTTGTTGACCAAGTTATTAAAAAAAGTTATAATCTCCATTTTTTTTAAAGAATTTTTTAGTTGAGGATATTTTAAGATGAATGTTTTGTGCTTTTTTCAACGAGATCCTACAAAATGGCGTTTTATAATATTTGGGCTACAGTTATCGTAATAATGTCAATAAAAAAAACATTACACGTCTTGTATGTACAGTGAAATTGGAAAAGGTGAACCCACCAAAATGTGAACTACCCCAAAACGTGAACACTGTATTTTTTACATTGAGTGCTCTAAAACGTGAACAAATCTAAAAGCTCTAAAACGTGAACAGACGTTTTTCAACATTTCTACATAAAAATGCACTGAATTAATTTTGAAGACTTCGAAGGATCCCATAATATTGACAACGCGTACCTAGTATTTATGAATTAGGTACCACATGTGCGTGTACGTATCACTATCATCCCTCAGTCAGTTACTGTTTTTCTCGTGCATAATTTGGGTTGATCAACGTCTAATTTTCTGTTTAAAAATGTGTTCAAAGAAATTGAAGGTTTTAACATTAAATGAAAAAGCTGAATTTTTAGAAAGGCTTAACAAAGGAGTAAGCGTGACAAAATTTTTTTTTGTTAAATAAACCTTTTATTTTAAAACGTTGTAATGTAAAAAAGGAAACCTCATCAATTGTCAATGAGCCGTACCAGTACCTATAAATATGTAAGAATATTCATGAATTGAAGCCAAAAGGAGATAACATCGAAGAAAATGTGTTTTATTTTAAGAGCAATAGTAAGACAATACGGTAGGAATGCAATTTAAATCATAAAATGTTACATTCCAAAAGATGAACAATCTCAATTTTTTTGAGGTCGGGGACCGGATTCTTAGTCAAGAAAATCTTGACTAGCCCACTAACAACCGCCAAAAACAGCTGACTGGTTGGTGTGGTTATACTGTGTGGCTGTTGTTTGCTTGTTACAAAAATGTAAATCCAAGTAAATTATGAAGGAGTATTTTTATTTTTTCTATTTTTTATGCGGTTCATATACTGTTGGATTATGTAGAACAATCGACGAACTCAGCAAATCGTTCACAGCAAAAAATGCAACTTGGCCTATGAAATAACTAATTTACATTCCGAACACATGTGTTACACATGTTACTTACATAAAATGTCATCCTCTATTTCGTGCATTCATATTTCTAAGTTTGTTTTTGGTCTTCTTTTCTTTAAAAAAACATATGTGTTTTGCTGCAATAACCATTCTCCAAGCAATTCCAAGCGAAAATAGAAAGTAGATGACGTTTTTGACATCTGAACTGTCAACTAGATATGCAGTAAATTTTGGCATTCAGGATCCTAGATTGACTGCATATCTAGTCAACTAAGATCTTGAATGCCCCCATTGTATGCCAAAAAATACGGGATTTTTCAAACTTATACAAAGATTTCCCGATGATGTATAATATTTCAATTAATAAATACATATACATATGTATGTATATACTATACTCTGTTCCACAAAAATTGTCAGTACAGGCCTTTTGGGGGAGCTTTTTTCAAACACTGGTGCCTGTACAATGTACAGTGTACATGTCTTCACGGCACTCAATTAGAGAAATCGCCACTGAAATAAAAACCAAGGCACTGACAGGTCTTGTTTTTGTAATTCACATTACATAACATTAGGTTTGTTCCTTTACTTGAAAATTGTTACTGATTCTTACTGATTCTAAATGAATTTAGACAAACCGCGTTCCTTTACACGAAAAAGGAGTAAAAGAGAGAGGCAACTAGAGAGTAAAAATTTCCCCTCGCTAAAAAATCTTACTATTTCTTACTGGACAAATTTCTTCCGGTAGAAATTGAACTATCTGTCAAAGTCAGCTGTTTCACTTGTTTGAATGATTTGCATTTTTTTATTTTAATTCAAAAAGTAAAAAAATGGAGAGAAAATGAACATAGATGAAAGTTGAACGTTCTGAATGTGAAAATAATAAATTAAGAACGGATTGAGCGGAAAATTATACGGGACAAATCAAATATTGAAAAAGGTGATAAAAGGTAAAACTCGGTTGGTACCAATGATTCATATCACCATTACTTATAATTTATTATTTTAGTTTTATTCAGAGCTTTCGCATTTCGAAGGATGCTTTTTTGTATGTTTTGAATTGCATACGAGATGAATTTCCTTCTCCTCTGGGATCCACTGGAGTTCCTGTAAACTTAAAATAGCCGATGATGCATCATCAAACAGCATTGAACAGTAACATGGAGAACATAATGATGCCTACTCCAACATTGTTAAGAGAATACGAGAGCAAATCACAAATAATTTAATAAATCAATAAACACAAAAAATAAAGACATTCATTTAGATTTAATGATTCCTAAAAATTAATTGTCCTTTGGCTAAATCGGCACACATGAATTGCTTGCTTATAATTGTTATCATCACAAAGATTTTCATAAAAACTTGCATTTTCAGGTACTTTAAAATCCTTCCGTTAGGGAATTAGTTGTAGAAACAAATTTTCCGTTTTTCAATGCTTTTGACATTAGGAAACGAGTTACAGAGTACCGAATTTCCACTTTCGGAAATGTAAATCCGAAAGTAGTAGATTTCATTCCGCTATCGAAATAGAGAGTACAAAATATTCGTTTTCGGAATTTCTCTTTCGAAACGAAATACAGAGAAGGGCCCCAGGAATCTGTGCGGGCCATGGCAAAACATTAACTTTATGATCAAAATTCCACTGTTTTACAAGCTGAGACGTGTGTTTAGGATCATTGTCGTGCATGAGGGTCCATATTATTGGCAAATTTTCTTCAGGAAAAGGGACAATATTGTTATTTAATATTGTCTAATACTAATATTGCTCCATTTTTGCGTCAGCATTAACTATTATTCCTACATAATGCCATAGAAAAGCATTTAATACCTTCATGCACCCACTACCATGCTTCACCGTTTTATCAGTATAGCGTTTATTAACCCATTTAGACCCAAATGTAAAATACAGTGATTTTTATTTAAAAAAATTTATTTTCTAGTTCATTTACAAACTTTAAGGCATTTTAGAAAAAAAAATTATAAAATTTCTTGAAAAATTTTCAGAAAAAAATGGACAAAATTTCAGACATTTTTAAGGATGAAATGAAATGATTGTTAAACAGGACAAACCGTTCCAAAAAGTCAAACATTTTAAAGCATTGTGATGCATTGCAAAATGAAAGCATCGTAACATCGTAAAACAATGGCAGTGATGCTTTCCCAATGCGCATTTTTTTGATGTTTTTGAACTCAGCCGTCATTGTAGTTATTTTTTTAAAATCATTTATTAAAATAATCGTAAAAGATTTTGAGAAAAATTGAGATCAGGGCTACTATTGTGTCGTACTTTTCAGTTAGTTTTGGCCATAGTCGGCAGTTTCCCTACTTTCGTTGCCAACTCATCGGCAAACTCGTTGCTTTCTACAACAACCAGGCACCCAACATAGTCTTACCTGGGTATGCATAATGCCCATAGCATTATTCGGCAGTTCCTGACTATTCGTTGCATTATCAGGACCACTGGAGTCCTAAGTATGGCTAGAACTTCTGCCTGAAAGAGGCTGAAGGCATCCGGGAGTCTTAAGGATACTTTTAGCTCTGTGTTCATGCAAAATATACCAGCCCCCGTTTCTTTAACAGTCCGCGAAGACTGCAGTGTCTGTATGCCGAGTTACTATTATTCGTCCACTCTTCCCGTGCATGGTTTTGTTGGCTTTGCCATAGCCGGGTAAAAATAGCAAAGAAACAAAAAACAATAACAAAACCAAAGGAAACAACTTTCTTTTCTGTCATCACGATTGAAAAATAGAAAAGACATATGTAAAAATTAGAACCGTTGCAAACTTACTTTTATATGAACAGTAAGTCCTATCTCCACGAATAAAAAATATTAAGTAAGCAAAAACAACAACTAAATCAAAGGAATAAATAGAAAAGACACAAAAAAAACCAAAGGAAACAACTTTCTTATCTACATATCATCACGATTCAAAATAAAACAGAAAGAAACAAAAAAAAGTAAAAAAAAAGTAAAAAAAAAAGTAAAAAAAGAAAAAAAAAAGGCGTCCCCACCAGGAGACGAACCGGGAACCTACGAGGTGGGCATTATTACGATAACCGGGGCGCCGAGGTTTGAAAATGCCATTTTGTAGATCTCGGTGAAATAAGCATAAAATATAAAATAAAAAAAATTGATTAATCGGTTAGTTTAGGAGATATCGAGGTTTAAAAATTAATTACTCCTATGGAAATTCAATTTAAATTAATTCTTTTTGCCTTCGGTACAAAAAAAGTGTTGCATACATCTAGGCGTAAAACTATAACAATTGTTTTCTTAGCATTTGAGTAAAGAAATTTTATGAAATTGTAGTTTTTGAGGATCAGACTTTGAAAAAATAAAACTAAAAAAATCGCGCGATTTTTGGTAATATTTATTTTCCAAACGCATCTATTCTATATACAAAAGGTGAAAACACTTTTTTCTAACAAGAAAATTGTAGACCAAGCTACGTCACCACGAAGGCTGACATGAATGCATGCTGCTGAGTCAGTCAGGGTAGGAGGAACACCTGTCTGTATGAGTGTAATCCTAAATGTTAACGCGTCACCATTCACTGTCACTGTCACCATGCTACATACATACATACATGTGTACATTATGCATTTAAAAACAAGAAACAAGTGTACTTAGAGAAAACCAATGCAACATTGCATCGATTTAATTTCTTTCTAATATTTTTTTATTTTTTAAGTTACCATTGGAAGTTGTACTTTAAAAGCAAGTATGGGCCTGCTGCCTGAATTAAGCACTGTAGGTTTAAAACAATTTGCGTTTACACCCATACACGTCCATATACACACATAGATACATTTCTTCTCTGACCATTACAGTCATTCGAGATATAAAAAGCAGTTTATTTTTCAATACTTCAACCACATGTCCCCCCTATGGCCTATGCAACCACAACCTTATTCTCCGCAGAAATGATATGAATACGATCTTATCTCCTTCTCTATCAACACCCCAAGGTGTAATTGTTTTTGTTTTTTTTTTTATATACATGTACATAGGGATACATATTCTTACATATAGAGTATGTGTTAATGATTTTATCCGAATGCGGTAATCGCTATAAATATAAAAAAAATATCTCGAAGTATCAAAATCAAAATCTTTACTCAAGGTCACATTTTTTAACCATGCAACCCAACCAATAACCTCTTTTGGAAAAATTACTTAACTAATACACAAGTCCGCATCCACGAGAATATTTTTTGAGACAATTGTAGCCGGCATCGAAAAGACAGAACTTTGTAGAAATTTCCAGACTTTTGAGCGACTTGTAAAAAAAAAATTGCAGTTTCTTTTTACAAGAATTTCGGATTTCCACACAGCCATACCTGTACTCATACTTTAAAGTTCTTTGCTATAACCAATTTCAAAGCCTTGCCCCTTTGTCCAGCAGTTATATACTACCATTAAATTCTTATACATATATATTTACATTACATAGTATACATATATTTTCTATGTATGTATTATAAAAAATTAAGAAAATAAACATTTTTCTACAAAGTAAAAATCGATAAAATAGTTTAAATTCCTCACAGTACCCATACATATTTAAATTAACAACTACATGCACACACAGTCGTATATACCACGAAGCAGAGGGATAGAAGAAAAAAAAATCGCATGGAAATTCCCCGAAATTCATTTCGAAATTTCGTTCGAAATTAATGACAATTCTTAATTATTTCTAATTTGTGTAAAAATTATGCCTACTTACTTCCATAATAATGCGACCCACGGGCTGATTATCAGCGGTCATATCAAAGAACACACGAGGTAAACCCATTTTTTTGCTAGAGAACTTTCGACGACACAACAAACCGAACGCTGACTGACTCGAAACTAGATTCGAATTCTGAATTAAAATGGCGAACGAACGCGATTGTGACTGCGGTAGCGGTTGTACAAATGACCGGCAAAAAGTTGCTCCTAAGAAGGCCATGTTTGTGCACTGTTGATGGCGTAGTGTAGCGTGTGCTCTAGTGTAGATGTACGAAAATTGGAGAGTTAGAACGCTTAGAACTGGAGAGTTTTACACAGCGTGACGCGCTTGGTGTATTAAATGTTCTAAAACAACCGGATGTTCAGCATAATTTATGGCAAAATAAACATCTACTCGCTATGGCGAAAATGTTATGCAATAGAACAGTGCTTTAACCGGATGGAATATCCCGTGGGAAATCAATAAGTAAACTTTGAAGGTGGTCACAGACAGTGATTTTCTTTCAGCTATGTATTTTGGTACGTACATATAAAAATTAAAATTTTCATGAGTGTACGCAGCTTTTTAAATACCGTGAAAAAAGAGCTAGTAGGATTAATTTCAATGATAGCACTGTATGCAAATGCTTCTTTATTTTGTTATATATTTACTGATTATTATAATGCTTAGGAGTATAAAAACTATTATTTTATTCCATTAGCGTGGTCTACATTTTAACGACCTGACAAAGCACTGCTGACTTATGCTTTTGTATGTAAAAATATGGTTTCATATGTCCTACCTATCTGCTAGTTTTTAATCACATACATATTTGCTATTTGCTTAAAATTGTGAAAGAACCACCACTGTTGAAAATACCAATAAGGAACAAAACGGAAGGCGAAATTAGCCACGGCCGAAAAAAGAATCGAGATATAAAAGGTATAACACGTACACAACAGAGATTAATAAAGGATCTACCGTGCTTCATCGGTTTGTTAGTCGTATTGAAATGGAATTTCAGAATTTAAGTGGGGCTGGCAGCACTTTTTAGTTATTATTTTTATAATTTTCCATTTTCAATTTATTCCTTTTTTTGTGAAAATACTTTATTTAAAGATAAAAACACGAAGAAAAGTTGTACATATGTGTACTTTTATATACCCACAGCTTTTTGAATCTAGAGGACTTCCGTACTGCGCTTAAAACATTCGATAAAATATGGTTATACTTCAATATACACAAAATGTTCTATTCTGTTTACGTTTGTTAAGCAATTTATTGTGTTCTAATATATTAAAAAGGGTCATGAGCACTGCTACTACAATAACGAATAAATCCTAAAGTGTAGAGTTTCAGAACATTCGTTACTTTGGCCGGATTCGAACTTAATATGGAGGGCTTTATTGCGAAATTGGAAATACATAATTAGATCATTTATATTCTACTAAATTCGGGTAGTCTTTTAGTCTTTCCACACTCAAGATTCAGCTAGTAGCACCAACATTTTTATGCACATTTGCAATCTGGATTTCAAAATATGTATTGTAAAAGAGTTTGCATTTATAACCAAAGGGAATTTTTCCTATAAAAATATTTCCAACAAAGTAAAAAACAATGAGCCGCTGTAAGTTTCTCAGATTTATGGTAGAAACATATCAGTAACTTTTTAAGTTAAAGGCCCCATACACCGCTCAAGCATGCGTGCACCTTCACTGAAGGTTTTGTTTTTGTGAAATTCGGTCAAATTCGTACGAATTCGCATGTTAACAAACAACCGTAATGGGTTTAATTTGGGAAGAGCATATTTGCACTGCAACTTCAACGTTAAACTTAAATCTTAAATTCGCTGTTGCTGTACAAATCCGACCAACCTTGCGGCGACAATGCACAAATCATTGACATAATTATACTTATGTATATGGACTGGGAAAGTCACTGTTGATGTTTCTGTGTTGATCAGCCTGCCATAAGGAATGCAATGAACATTTAACACAACGAAGGAAGCTTATCACCAAAAATTTAAAATCGGAATTACAGAAATTAGCATTGACCGCTTGTCGTCATTGAGTTGATGTATTTTTCAAAATGCAAAAGTGCTTTTTAACCCTTAGGAAATTATAGCAAAGTGTGATGGAAATTAGGAACCAGTACCTATACCGTCTCTGTCGCACATAATCCACAAATATTTGGTTGTGCTAAAGCCTGTGCACTTTTTGACGTGAGCTCCTTTCCCTAAAACAAGATAAAGTATTAACAAAATACATATTATCCAAGTTGAAGTGCGTTTATTTGAATAATAAATAACGTAACGACTATTTGAAACACATTGCGAGAAAAAAAAGAGAAAACAGGTGAGAAAATTGTGCTCAATAACTTTGTTATCCTATTCAGTTTAGGTATAGTGTTGTGCATTTCCATCTAAGTTTTTATTTATAGTTGACTATTTAACCTTCGTTGCAAATCAATTTAAGCACACCATTAGGACAGAGCATATATTATCATATAACTAGTAGAACTGGTTGATATGGTTTGAGTGGAAAATCGATTCCACAGGAAGCTATCAAAACAGAAACCCGAAAACCCACTCCAAGTCTATCCAGTGGATAACAACAAACAGGCTTTTTGTCAAATAAAAACAGTGAAAACCCGATGTGATGTCAAATATTGGTTCATATTGGTATTTTTCACTTTATTGTGGCCTTTTTTGACGCTAATTTCTAATGACAATCGTATGTAGGTAATTAAATATTTTAAAATATGAACATATTGAATGTGATTGAATGATCACTTCCTGAATTTCTTCTATATGTACATTTATGTATGTATGTATACATTAAAAAAATATATTGCGTTTTCTAGTTTTTTATCGGAAACAAAAAATATATGTATTTAAAAATTGATATATAAGCTAACATTTGTGAAGTTAAAATAAATTAACATCGGCATATAGTTTTTAATTGAAAGTTTCTAATAAGACCATACAATTTGCACTTAAATGTGTGACATATTCATATACCTACAGTGGCGGTCAATGAAATCGCAGCACCAGCAAAAATTAACTCTTCCCTTTCGCATTACTTCTGTGGGGTACCGTTAGGTTTATTTTACGTAAATTATGCTTCTATGTGGACTTTCTGTTCATTTCGTGTCAACCTTTTGAAGTGTAAGGAAGTTATTAACAGTGAAAAACGAATTTAAAAAAAAAAGAAGACGTCGGTCATACAAGACCGTTATATTGTGAGAATGAGCCTTCGTGACCGTTTTAAAACAGCTACAGAGATTCGAAGGGACCTCGAAGAAAACGCTGATATAAAAGTAAGTGCTGAAACCGTACGTAGGCGTCTGAGAGAAGGAGGTTTGTTTGTTGAGACCAGCCAAAAAGCCGTTGCTGACCAAAAAAAAGGCGACTCGGTTAAATTGGGCAAAATATCACCGAAGTTGGACTGTGGAGGATTGGAAAAACGTCATCTTCTCTGACGAGAGTAAATTCAACCTCCACGGATCGGACGGTATGATTTACGTGCGAAGAAAGGAAGGAGAGCGCTTTAGTGACCAATGTACCAGGAAAACGGTTAAGCATCCCTCTGGTAAAATGGTTTGGGGATGCTTTTCTTTTTATGGAGTTGGACATTTAGAGATAATAAGTGGAACCGTCAACGCCAAAAAATATATTGACATACTACAAAAAAGTTTAGTGCCATCTCTAGAAAGCCATCTCGCACAAGCTGATGAAGCAATTTTCCAAGACGACTCCGCTCCCTGCCACCGTGCAAAAATTGTAAGTTATTATTTTTTTTGGATAACACATTTATTACAGTTATAAAAGTTATTTTACTTTTTCTAATATGCTTCATTTAAATTACAGGTAAAGGATTTTTTGGAAACTGCAGGGGTAAAAACATTAACCTGGCCCGGTAATAGCCCTGATTTAAACCCCATTGAAAACCTTTGGAATTCAATGGGGGTTAAAATATCAAAACTCAAACCTCCCTCTACCAAACAGCTAGAAATATTGTTGGAAAAAATTTGGTATGAAGAAATCTCATTCGACACAATCAAAAGTTTGGTTGAATCAATGCCAAGGAGGATTGCCGCGGTCATAGCAGCTAAAGGGGCGTCCAAAAAATATTAAATAAATAAATAAAATTATAGTTACCCAACATATTTTCCAAAATAAGTTAATTTGTTTAAATAAATTCGTTTGTTTTAATGTCAGTTGTCCTTATTAATGTTTAAGCAAATGATCTCTTTTTAATAAAAATAGGTTTCTTTTTAAATGAAACGTCCTTATCAATTTTTAATACTGCACTTAAACCATATTGTGCTTGTTTTTGAAAACAATATGATATGCGAAAAGTAATCAACAAAATATAACTTTGAAAACGAAAAAATCATACCAAAAACCATATTTATTATTGAAAATCAGGGTGCTGCGATTTCATTGACCGCCACTGTATGTATAATCTCGCGAAGAAACGCTGAAAACCTTTATAAATATAAAACAACAAAACAAAACCCAGAAGCAAGATTTGCACAGAGAAAGTGAAAGCATGCCCTTTTTTTTTATAGAATGCCATCCGGTGGACCAGTGTACCAGCCTACTACGGTTTCGTATGAAACTCGTCCTGGAGGAATACTGGGGCAGACGTCTGCAGTCTCTCCTATGAAAGTGCTCAAGAAACCAATGCCTCAAGTGGCACTTTTGCTCTTTGCTTTAATTTCTATAGCTGCTGGTATTGCTATGATAGCGAGTGGTGCTGCTGACTATGCGGACAGTGAGGAACACAAAGAGGAGTTAGGAATTGAAACAATTGAGACATGCGAAGGTATCGATATTGGTGTCGTCACAGGTGGTGTTTTCATGACTATAATTGGATTTTGCCTAATTGGTGAGCTTATTACAGCAAGAAAATTTAAGATTTTATAATTTTTTATTTTTGTGTTTTTATTCTAGGTCTTTATATAAAGGTTGCTGATTGGCGACGTAATTGTATATGTCCCTGTTACTTTAGCAAGAAACAAAGCTTAGCTCGACAGTTGCAAGGTAATAGTGGCGGACAGATATTAGCATTAAATCCATCAACAGATCCGCTTGTATCTCATACTCAATATGCTCCAGTGTCAGAATTACCCCCAAGGCTAGAAGATGAAGAGCGGCGGAATTTAATGCCCGATAATAAGGAATGGTACAGGTTTTTTTTTCAAGATTTTACCTTTACAATCAAGTATATATTATTTTGTTTCAAACTAATTTTAGCCTCAGCAGTGCTGAAGAATCAGACCGAATGCTGGACCCAGATCCAAGGATAGTGCTTCGTCCGATCGGTCGTGTTGAGGAAGCCTAAGCAGTTGATATATTTGTTTCATTTAACTAACTTTTTTTTAGAGGGAATTAAAAACAAGGGCAGACAACTAAATCCTCTCGAATTTATATATAATTGTGTGTGTAAGCCCTAAAAATTGAAGCTGGAAATAACTGAAGAGAAATTGAATTTTATTATATCGAAGTTGCACATTTTTGAAATTTGGATTCGCATTTCTTTAACTTTTTAATCGTTTAGTTGTTATTAGAAAATGAACTACTACACGTAATAAAAAGGGTGTATTTCTAATGGCATAGATTATTATAACTAAATTAAAAATACATAACAGCAATTCAATAAGAGCATTTATCATGAACACAGAATATGTTTCGCCTTTAATTAATACATAATGTTAAATGATCTTTCGAACCAAAAAAACAATGTTTTAAATACTGACGTCCATTTTACTTAGAGTGAGGATTTAACGCAATTAAAAAAACTGAATAAAACTCCGCAAGCATCTGAAATAAAAAACAAGAAATTTAAATCAATCTGTCCACAATGGTACATATTATGTACATACATAAATGTATATAAACAAAAATAGTATTAGTTATAAAGAAACGTAAATTCACAGACAACTCATATTATTCAAAGACTGTTAATTGTTTTATATACCTACATGCACACTAATTTATTTATTTTACATTTTTTCACATTTTCATTAAGAAATTATTAATTTATTTTTTACGTTTTCCCATTTTCATTTAAAAAATTCCATACATATTAATTTGTAGTTACAAAAATCGTATTTCTCTTTCGTACAAGTTGTTTAGTTAATCCACAAAACAGCGAGAATGCGCCAAATCAAAACACTGAAAACAAAACAAAGCCAATTAAGTAACAAAACAAACAAACCAAAATTGGAATATACATAGGGATGTATTTATATTTGAATATTTAGAAGTGAGGATGAAATCATAAACATTTATCTACTGAGAATAGATTGGAGAGGGACATATTTTTGTATGAAAACTGAAAAGGGTGGCGTTATTTATGAAAAATGCAATATTAAAAATATTATATTTGTTTCATGTTTTTAAAACCAGTTGTATTCTTTGAATAATTTATCAATCGATGTATCACTTTTTATGTTCCCTAGTAAGAAAGAGACTAAAAGAGAATTTAATCGATACTAATTATTTATCAACGATGGATTGTAAAAAAAATGTTTCTCTTGTATGATTGTATATTTTATATAATTTTATTAAGAGAATTGTATTCGTCAAGCTCTCGCAATTGAGTGCTAAGTAAAAAATGTTTACCCTTTTTTCTTTTGGTTGTCTCTTAAACAGAAAAAATGTAAATGTTCATTCCTTTGTTACAAACAATAATTTTGGCTATGAATTCAGGAAGAATAAAAAAAAACGAATAACATTGTAAAGTTATTGTTATACAAAAAAAAGAACGCAGGGAAATTTGAAAAATAAAATTGCTCCTTGGAAAGCGACTCATTTGTTTAATTTATTGACATATTTTCATTTGGAAGCTAGTACTGTAGTAGCACGGGATATTTTCTGTTTCGAGCCATGGCTGATTTTTTTATTGTTGGTTCAATAACCCCAAACTGGTCGATGTGGCCGTGGTGGTTAATGCGTTGGACTACCACGCAATGCTGCCCGGGTTCAACTCCTGGCCGGGTCTAACACCTAAAAGAGTTTTTTCACGGTACCACCTCTTTCGAATGCCTGACAAGCATCAAAGAGTATCATTTGTCACGATTAAGCTTCTCAACTCGCCGTTCGGAGTCGGCAAAAAACTGTAGGTCCCTTCCATTCGTGCAAAAATATAACACGCAAACACAAATGGTTGCGAGAAGCAGGCCCCGGTTCACCTCGAGCTGTCTTCATTGTTTTTGTACATATGTAACATTGTAGCTTACAATATTTTGATGACCTTGGTTGAGGTACCGTATCTGTAAAGTTTGTAGAAAAGTGCCTTATGTCTATAGTACAAAAGCTGCACGAAAATCTGCGAAGAATGCATATACGTTTTTAAGCTTCCTTTTATAACTCCGGCTGAGTTCCAAAACGCAGTTTTGTTGTGTAGTGGAATATATTTGCGTAGAACCAGCTTGAAATCCGCGTAGGTTCGGTCGAGTTCATAAATGTAAACTGATTACAGTAAGTTTACCGCAAGTTTACTTGTATACTTTTATGAACGCAAATAATTCTGTATTGTTGCAGTATTCAAACATCTGTATAAATTGCGTTCATAAATGTATACACTGATACTTATCTAAAAATATATGTAAACACTTCTGAGTTTGCTTTGTGTTTCAAAATGGTGCGAAAAAAAATGTCAATGGCAATTTTAAATTTACTGAATGGTCAAAATTAAAATTATCAGTACTCTCAGTGCCAGAAAGGAGAAAAATGATAATATGCAGAAGACGAAGATTACAGAAAAGAATTCGGACTCAATTGCTAAGCGAACCGAGACAAGAAGTTTTCCCAGCTAATTTTTTGTTCGTTATCTTCCCCGAAACAAATAATAAGCATTATTAACTTATAATAAACAATTTTCACGAATTTGTTTAGTAAAATAACTTAAATCTATCAAAAAGTTCCATTACCTACTCATAAACTTTGACATCAGTAAACTTTCTGCAACCAAATAAAAACAGATAGGTACAGCTTATACCATGGGTGGCCAAGCCGAGGCCCGCGGAGCTAAGTTAAATGAATCTAAATGTTAACTTCATTGTGCATATAACCAAAAGAACATTACATCATGAGTCATTTGTATCATATATTTTTAAATTATAGCTAAGAGAAATTTTGAAATATCTCGTATTCTTGGAAAAATAAATTGACTTGAGCTATTTTAAAATATCCTGCATTTTTGAAAAATTCATCGATTTCAACTAATACAAATATCCCGCTATTTGACACTCAATGTTACTTAGTTTTTTGTCCGACGCTAGGTGTGGATAGAATCTGTGTCTTCGGAAAGCTCGCAACGCTATCGGGCTCATACTCATAACTACTTTCAGTCCAGCTTGCCAAAGTTCCGTGTTATTTTGTAGTTTTGTGCTATTATCGCCCCGAAGTCTGGAGAGATTTTGCGATCGTCCGATGTTTAAAAAACATATTTTGGATGAGTTTGGAAGAGTTTGGAAGAGTTCTATAAAAAAATTTCCTGCGTTTTACAAACATGCTCTTTTTCGCTATTTGGAAACACTTATGCGTGTGAACAGATTTTTAAATGCATGAAGTACATCAAATCGCAAGTGAGAATACGAATTACTGATGTTCATTTGGAAAAGTGTTTGCGCATAGCGACAACATCAGTCGAGATCAATTTTGATGCATTTAGTTCTGCTCTGTCTCAATCTATATAATAAAAATGAAATGATGATCGTTGGTAAGCGCATATCTTGAGAACGGCTAGACCGATTTGGCTCATTTTTCTTTTCAAATGTTCGATATAGTCCGAATGAGGTCCTAACGGAGAGAAAAATTCGATAGATGGCGCTGAAGTCAAGTTATTAACAAATTCTATATTTATTGACCAAATGGACTCATATTCAGAACATATGTTGGTTTGGTGCAAAGAGAGAAACCCACAAAATCTGGACCCGATAGGTGCGCTGTAGTCAAGTAACAGAAGAAAATGTAAAAAAAACACCTAGAAGAAAATGTGAATAAAACATTGTGATTTTAAATTTGATGGAAGAAAATAAATTATTCAGTGACATTTTTTTCTTATTCAATTTAATTTATCGTACATTGATGTGAACGAATTGAATTTCAAGATTCAATGTGAAATTGCCGGCGAATTGACAGACAGGCAGACAGAGAGACATACAGACAGATAGATAGACAGACAGATAGATAGATAGACAGACAGACAGATAGGCAGACAGACAGACAGGCAGATCTATATATATATATATATATAGAAAAATTCGATAGGTGGCGCTGAAGTCAAGTTATTAACAAATTCTATATTTTTTGAGCAAATGGACTCATATTCAGAACATATGTTGGTTTGGTGCTAAGAGAGAAAACTACAAAATCTGGACCCTATATATGGCGCTGTATTCAAGTTATTAGCAAATTCTATATTTATTAACCAAAATGACTCATACCCCCCTGTTCTGCATTCCACTTTTTGTGAATTCAACCACCAAAAGTAGAATTGGGTGTTCTGCATTCCGAACGAAACTATGAATTGTGGATTGTATGTTCGAAAGTGAATATTTTGGTGTTCTGCATTCCACTCAAGATGACAGCTGTAAATTCGTGTTCTGCATTCCGAAAATCCTGTGATTTTAGTGAATTGAATTCACTTGAGATTCTTGACGTGAATTGAATTCACATGGCGTTGTAAAGTGAATTAATGAATTAATTTGTTGATCAGAATCATTTTGAAAAATGTGAGTAGAATAATAAGACTTTCCATTAGTGTATATTAAAATAATTTCTTTGTTTAATATAGTACAACACAAAAATTAGAGGCAAGAGAGTATTCTCTTGAATTACATGAAAGAAAATCAAGATTTCTCTTACTCCGCTTCTAGCAGGATATCAACAAATATTTCCTTACTCACCCTAAAACTGTTTTTAAAATGCAAAAATCATTAAATAAATTATTTTTCTTCAGTTGTTTAACTTCTGCTTACAATGCTTCGGGAAGATCCAGAATGTTAGATTTATCTCGCAAAATCTTCCTGCGAACTCTCTCCATTCGGTTTTCTTCGCGGTTTTCACCAATCATTTAAAATTTTTTTTAATTTTTTTAATAAAATATATTTTTTCTTAAATGCTTAATTCACTCGCATAAAACAAAAACCAAGAACTGAAAATCTCCAATGATTTTGAAATGATTTGACAGCTGTGTTTGACATTTCAAATAAATGAATTCGAAGTGGATTCCAAAAATTCGAAATCACTCGGAATGCAGAACACTGAATTCCATTCCGAGTGAATTTCAATTTCGGTTTCAATCCACTTTCACTCGAAATGCAGAACAGGGGGGATATTCACAACATATATATGTAACTTATCGCGCAACATACAGGAAAGGGCAGGACAACGTCTGCCCCCGGGCCAACTAGTTTTAAATATTTTTAAATTATTTGATTCTCAGTTGTTTTATTGAGGGTGAATTTTTGTTTATTAAATAACTCATTTATTTTCAATTTTACACGAAAATGCTGATTGCCAAAATTGTTTGGAACTAGATTTCCTACAAATTTGGCCTTAATCGATTTATATCTCTAAATCGAAAAATATCTCTCCTAGGGAAAAAATGAAAATTTTTTTCCGTGCCAGCCCCTCTTTTGATCTAATTCGACTGGTCTATTAGTACATAAAACCAGGCAAACCTTTGACCACTATCTCATCTAATGGGAAACGACGATGTGCTCGAACACGTAGCACGCTTGCTTGGTTACTTTAATTAACAAAAAATAAACTTGGTACGTGGCCCGGCAGAAAATATTTTTCCTGAAATTTGGCCCACCTGCTGAAAAGGTTGGCCACCACTGGCTTATACAGTAGTGCGACTGTAAGTTTACATTATTGAACGCAAGTGTTACCAAGCGTATACATTAGTTATACAGTTTTTATACAATAATGAACGCAATGGCTGCAGCGTTACTGTATTTTTACATTTATGAACTCGACCATCTTATTGCTTTCTACCCACTTTGCAATTCTATTTAATAACACACCAGCAAACACCTTAAACACCTATTTAAAAAAGATATGCCCCGGGAGAAACTCTGCATAGCTTAAAGTACGTTTTTCCCATATAACTTGTGAATGTTCTCGTGTTAAACTAATATATATTAGCAACCCACGATTCAAACCATTTAGAGCTTCGGTGCACAGAACCAACCAGTGCTATTTTTTAAAAATTCCAACAATATGTAATCAAATTCTACACTTGAATATTATTTCAATATTTATTAAAGTCGCTTACAAGTCAGCTCATAAATAATTATTTAATAAAGAAAAGTCAAAGGCAATTTTTTTTTCAATATCTTTTGTTTCACTCCGGTTCAATCTTAATGTCTGGTTTCGTTTCTTTCTCAGTTTCGTCTTTTTCTATAATCTTCTCAATATCTGTTTTTTCGTCGGGTTTTTCCTTCTCCTTATCTTCTTTTTTCTCTTGTTCCTTCTCCTTATCCTGCCTCTTTTCCTTTTCTTCTTTCTTCTCCTTTTCTTTTTCTTTTATACCGTCTCGATCTCGCGACCTTATTATTAAATATTAAATTAAAATAAAATCTTTAAAACAAACTAATTAGTTCTTACCCATCACTTGATTTGTGGTTTTTTTCAGAACGTGTCATAAAGGGTGATATTTTATCATAAACATAAGCTAACGCCGAATGTTGATCGTTATATTTTCGCTATAATGAAAGATTATAGTTACAAGTTGATATATAAATTCATTATTAATCTGTAAGAATTTACATTTAAAGTGAACAGATCTTGGTCGGCATCACTTAGTTTCCTTAGCAAGCTTTTAACTTCACTCTGGAGATCTTTAGCTTTGTTGTTTGCCTTGGTATAGTTAGTTTGAAGTTCTGTGGTTTGCTTTTTCATGTCATTAAATAGGTGTTCCAATTCGGAATACGATTTTTCATAGCGTTTATTTTGTTCAAATAATTTGCCGACATGCACCAACACTCCATTATGTGTAACCATTCCTGGAAAATGAAATAAAATATTTCATTTAATTTGATATACATATGTACTTATTATCATCCTAATAACTTACCATCGGCAGCATCAGTTCTAGCTACGACATCTTTCCTTTCATCAATTATTGTATCGATGATTTTAAAAACAGGCAATAGAGTGGTATTACCCAATGCAATTTTTCTTAATTCTTCCATTGAAACATCATCGCCATCTTCATCTTCCTTAATGGAATTTTCAGATTTCTCTTCTGCATCGGTGAGTTTCCTAAAGAAGAACAATTCTTTTAACCTTCCTATACTCTCGCAATAACACATACATATATCCGCGCACGGTGCCTGAGGAGAGTTCTAGAGCATTTTTTCATAAAAAGTCAGACCCACCGACAGACCAATGCGAAGATATACGAAGGTTAAACGTTTCGTTTAATAAGTTTATATGACAACCATACCTGTAATAAAGTGCATGACGTGAAACTGTTTTCGAAAGAGCCTTTCGAATCTCCGCCCGTGACAAGCTCAACCCAATGATGGAGAATAAATCGTCTAGATCTTTCTCGAAAATGTATCCACAGTGAGACGTATCAAAGTATATAAACGATAGCAGCAATTGTGGTTTAGCAACGACCATTTTCTTTTCCGATTTCTTCTTTCGTTCACTCGAGTGGACAGAGTAATTATCATCTTCTGTATTGTCATCTGTAGGTCTTTTTGATGCACGACGCTCCCGTTGATTCTTAGTATCTTTTTTATCAGATTCAGACTGCGATTTCTTTTCAGCAGATTGTTCCAGATTATTGCTGTCCTTCGACTTTTCATCATCATCGTTGGAAAAGGATTTGTTTTCATCCTTTTTGGAACTGGTTTCCTCTTTTTCGGTGACAGGTTCTTTTAGAAAATAAAGCTCCTTAAATATATTGAATCCGAAGTCTCTCATGAGCATTTCATTGAAGAGCTCCGCAAACAAGGAAACCTATACAAAGATCATAATTCATTTAATATCTAAGGACATTTTTTTTTATATACCTCGAAAAATCGTTCTTTAGTATCTTCTGGACGATAATCCAATAGGACTGATAGTGACATTACAGTGCAATCAAACTTTCCATCTTTAGCTGTCTTCGATGGATGTACTATAATGTGCGGTTCATCTGGAAGTACATAACGACGTTCTAATTGCTTGCGTTCTTTTTCATCTAGCTCTTTACTCTGTTCCTGGAATTTTAATATTTATTTTGAATTATACATCGATTCGCAGTATCACTTAGATCCCAAGTCAAAAACAGTCCTCATTTTCTATCATCGTACGAAATATCTATTTCTTAATTGATTTTTAAGTATTTATACCTTTTCTGTATTCTCAGCATCTTGATTTTTGCTGGAATCGTATTCATCCAAGATGACAATATCTGTCATGTCCACCTCAATACCAGCATCACCATCATCATCCTTGAGTTCTGTCTCATCTGGCCCATCTTCACCCTTCTTGGATTCATCATCATCCCTTTCTTTCTCCGTAATTAGAGCTTTCGTCAATCGAGCTGTCACTTGTGGCTTTAAACCTTTTATTTTAATCAAATAATTGTTTAACTATGTTTTATTTGAAACGAAAATAAAAAGCTATAGCATTGGACTTCACCTTTAGACGATAAATTACGAGCTATTAATTCATCACGTATATCCTGTATTTTCATTGTTTTTAGATCTAATTTTGAATAATGTGTCGGTTCTTTCTTATTATCATCCTGTAATGAATAAAACGTTCATAAAAAAACAGTTCTCTTCGCGAAAATCCTCGCCTATTAGGTGGTCTCACAACTTTCGCAACAAATTCGATTTTTCTTATCCACGCACCTTTGATTTGATAGTGCAGCTGGTAAAAGCCGAATTTGTGCATAAATTTTGAACAATCTTGGTAATAATTATAGAAAATCAAAAAAAAAGTATAAATAAACAAAATATATGTTACTCTTGACACAGCTTTCGGTAAGGGATTTAAATTTAGTTTCTTTTTTTGTTTTCTATATACTATATGTATGTATGTATATATTATATACATATATCTATATATATAATATATATGTTTGTATGTTGACCGGTCAAAAACTCAAGAATTCTCAAAATATTCCAAAGTGTTTAAAAAGAAGAAAATCTAAATCTATGCAATTGCAAATTGATTTTTAAAAAAAAAAATTAAAGGTAGAATGCCTTTTCATGTCCAATTTCATCGTGCTGCTTGTCTCCATCATCTCCACCTAAATTTGCCAACGATGTTGCAGAATCAGGAACAGCAGCCACTTCGCCTGCTCCGGTGGCTTGTGATGATTTCCCCTCCGATGTGGCGGCAGCTGTTGATTGTTGAGCAGCGGTTTTAATACGATTCAGATGATTGTTTGCTGCAGTTTTATATTCGGCAGCAAGGATCTCCCATTCAGATCTGGTTGGCATACAAGAATTTATATCTGGGAGATATATAACAACAGTTTCCACCCGCGACGGTATTGACACTCCTTTGCTTGTGTAATCGGCACGATGATAGTAGAGCTCCACGAAGCGGTACCTAAACATATGATCAACCAAGCAACCCATTTTTTGATTTTGTTTTAGCAAGTTTTCCATTAGATATAAAAATAATTATTTAATTACTAAATATTGGTATGTCTTAAGCTATTAGGCTATTTTTACGTAAGGTTACATTATATATATGTATGTATGTAAATTCAGAAAATGTAAATAAAGAAGCGATAGCATTTCCCGTAAGCTACTTTTATACAAAAAAAATCTTAACATTGTAACAATAAAAATACTTTTAAAGACAATTCGTTACCCTTTATGAAGAGAATTTTTTGCTCAAACTATTAATTATTAAAAGGCTTTGCTGCACACATACCTAATATAGGGCAAATAAACTGCAGGCGAATGCATATTTATTATTTAAAGATGACGAATTATCATACGCTTATTTTAGCATAATGAAAATAATAAGTAGTGTTACTAACACTGATCGAAATTTTAAAGTAATTTGAAAATACTAAGAATGAAAACCTTTTGCAATTATCATATAATTCGATCTCATACCAAGGAATCAAAAATTATAATAGTAATTTATTGTAGCTTAATATAGAATGTTCTTATTTGGAATATACCAGCAGACAGCATAATATAAAGATTGTACTTTGTGATTCATAGTCTAAAGTGAACACTGCACCTAAATAAAAGTAGCAAAAACTAAAAATTGTCTTATGTATTTTTATTGTATAGCATTAAAACAGACATTCTGGGAATTTGGAACTGGCTTTTACGTTAAATAAATAAAACCTATCTACCAAATCTTATATTTTGCGGGAAATATAATAAAATAATACATTATAAAGGTAATAATTAAGTGAAAACATACCATTGTGTACAATTAGACAAGTCAATTCCTGTTAATGACATACATGTCCTTATTGCCGTACGAATCAAAACTGCTGGGTCTTTATCGGGATTTTCACCATCTAAAGACGGACTCCATGGGCCACCAATAGCCATTGGTTCGTTACGTGCCCGTGTGCCGACTAAAAAGTTAATCAAACGCGATGGATGCACACAGTTGTGATTGTCATCGTTCTCATCTTGATTGAAACATTTCTGATACATTTCAGATATTGGCGGACAACCCAAAAGCATAACTTTTGCAGAAAATATATAATCGGCGTCTTCGGGTTCGGTCAAAACTTTTATTTCATTTAATGGTTCAATAGCTTTATGCGTTATATGAAATGAGCATGGCCGACGCATCGAGAACGGATTATCTGGCGTAAAAGTTTCGGACCACTTTACTTGAGTGTGAAAGAAGTCTGATGGAATATATAGATTGGAATATCGTCGTTTGATTTCTTGTACTCCACCGCTTTTGCTGTAATTTAACATAAAACAATTAAGAAAAATGTTATTAAAATATGGTAAATTTCATTTACAATGTTAGCAATGTTTTTGGAATTTGGACCACATAGCGGGGAATTGCTCGAGTTTTGCGCCTCTTCGGAGACAACCTTCTAACTGGACTACGATCACGATCTTTTTTATCTAGACTGATGTCACGTTTATCTTGGTCACGTCTATCGCGTTCTCGATTTCTTGGGCTTTCATCTCGACGTCTTTTGCGATCAGCAGTATCAATCTGCAAATAATTAAATGAAAATTTATAAGTTGTATGTAAATTTGCCATTTTATACAAAACACAAAAGATTTTACTTACATCATTACGATCATTTCGTTCCCGACCTCTGATAGACTCCTTACGGTCGCGATTGGAATGGCGTTCATTGGCTGGGGAACCACGCCTTCCTCCACCAGGGGAAGATCGCCTTGGGTTGTTCAAAGCGCGATATTCATTTGGTGGCGGAACGGCATTATATCCAGGAGATTTTATGTTTTGCGACATCAAAGGTGGTGGTGGCGCTTGTACTTGAGGTGAAGCTTGCGATATTAACTGAACTCTTGTTGCATTCCATTTGAATTGAGTGTTGGGACTATAGTTAGACTCAAAAAGTACACGATCCCCAACCTTTGGAACAACACCCTTACATATGTTCTTATAAAAGAGCACTTCATCGTTCACTAGACCGCAGTCATTGCTAATTTTTGTAACAGTACCAATGGAATTATAGTTCTGTCGGCTTTGATTTTGCATGCTTATGTTATTTTGCTGATTTTGACCAGAGCTAGATGAAGTATTCTGAAAAGCAACCGGATTTAAGCCGGTTCTAGATGGATACGCAACACCTTGCTGAAATACTTGATTAGTTGATAATTGATTTATGTTGCCGGTTCCCATTTGATTGTATTGCATATTTTGATTTTGTTGGCTTGATTGTTGATTCATAAACATTTGCGAGTTTTGATGAAAACCCATACCCGAGTTGGATGAAGGCATTGGGATTTGACCGCTACCAACATTTTGCATATTACCCTGCATTGAGCTATTCATTGAGTTTCTTTGCCATGGTGGGTTTGATTGACCGCTGAAAGACATCTTTTTAATGTAGATATTTACTTCCACTCGATAAAATTTGCAACTTTGGGAAAATATGTTTCCGCTTTATGTAAAAAAGCCGACGATTATTTTCACTTTGACAGCAGATGGCCCCGACTACGAATGGATGAATGGTAATTTGATGCATTGTACATTCTTTGGATCTATTACAATTTTTGCAAGAAAATCATTTCACATGTTCAGGCATTTAGCAGGTGGCTATTGATCTACCAACTTTGGAATGATTTCAACCGCGAAATCTCGGATTTCGTTTTGGTGTAAACGTAGTATAATTTAGAGCTTTGATCTAGATAAAAAAAAGGATTTTTTTGCCTAAAGTATCCACAGGCATGCAAGATTGCGCAAATTCATGATAGCGGACGCTTGCCAGCCTGTGGATAGCATTGCCTGTGTGATTTCATTAATTTTTGAAATCCGTTGGCATGCATGCCCAAACATCGGCGTGCGCATTCATGCCCACCTGTGGATAGCAAGGAGTGCGCAAATTGTGTTGCTTTGTTTTGGTACAAATTTAGTGACATTGATGAAAGTTTGCCCGAATTGTGGTATATGAAGAGTGAGTCATACGAGGAATGCGCGTTAATGCATGCTAGTGGATAGCAAAATAAATTTGCGCAAACCGAAAATTAGCATATTCTTGCATGCCTGTGGATACCCACCTTAGGGCCGTGTGCCAATTGCGTTAAAATTTTATCCACAGGCTAGTTTTTGACACTAGTTTGGTGGCTATAGACTTCAAAAAATTAACAGGTTCTGGAGCTGCATAAAAATTATCCTGTGGCTAATTTTTGACATTTGGATATACCCATGAAGGCATGAGAGAGACGACAAGAGCCTTTGTGTTTGTTTCTGTTTTCCCAATCAATTGTCGGTGGACAAATGTAGTGCACTAGTGTTCATATACGATGGGAGAACTACCCAACGTAATAAATATGTTAATACTACGTTTTAACTGAGCCGAAATCCGAGATTTCAACGACGTACTAGATTTTTCACGAAATCTCGAGATTTCGAAGAGATTTCGCCATACATTTTTTTGTCACCGAAATTTTGGATTTCATCGAGATTTCGTGAAATCCTGCCGAAATCTCAATGCAGTTGGCAGGTCGTCAAATCTAACACACGTTTTTAATAATTCACCGCATCATTTTGTAATGGTTGAAAAGAAAAATAGTTATGAAAAGTTTGTTTTGAATCGCTTTGCTGAGTAGGTACAGTTAAATAAATGAATTTCATTTTCAGGGAACAAATTAAAATGAGACAATGGAAAAAAAATAAAACAAGAAGAATCTGGCACCTGGAGGATGAACAGTTTAGCATTGTATTGTGGGAGGAAACATATATGAAGATCTCCGTGGTGATAGAAAAAACAGCCATGTTTACAAAGAAATGACATCATGTTTTGCACAAAACATTTTTATTTTTCGCTTGAAGAAATTAAAACTAAACTACACAATCTGACAAATAAATACAGGTTGTATATTCTTGTGTAGAAAAAAAAGCAAAATGTTCTTCGGGAAATTCTCTATCAGAATGGCCACTTTATACAAAAATACAAGTGCCATTCTCAGAGAACTAGAAATAAATATTTCAGAACACTTCGTCGAGGACAGCATTGTCATTGATAAGTAAATGAATCGCTTCGTCATAAAAGTGTATGTATTTTTAGTCATTTTGTTTTCTAATATGACATGTCATTCAGTGGGCCTTCCGTCATCGCAATTGATTCCAGAGTGTCCACATTAACTGAAGAATTGCACCCCAGGTCCATCAACTTCAATGCCTTCTGGTCCAACTTGCTCTTCTTTTTCTTTTCTCATAAAACCTGAAATAATAAATTCTACAAGCCAAACTTAAAACAAAAAAAAAAAAAAAACAAAAAACCTATTTAAAGTGAAAAATAAAAATAAATAAATAAACAATAATAATGGCATCAAATAATGATGAGACACGCACCGCAATAACACAGTTAGACGGTTCGAACGTGGCAACTGATTGGCCGCGGTTCAAAAACCGTTTTCTGATCTACATGCATGCACAGAAGAAGATGAAAAATGACGAAATGGAAAAAGTTTCAACATTTTTGTATTTGATTGGAGACCGTGGAATTGATATTTTCAATTCGTTGTTTCCAAATGATGGAGACATAGAAAAGTTGTTCACAGTGGAACAAGTACAAGGAAATGAAGGAGCAGAACAAGGTCGTGCAGCAGGAGAGCAAGAGGAACAAAATGTCGCCGTACAACGTAATCCAATGCCACCGGAACCATTTACCTTGAATGTTGTGTTGAAAGCATTCGAAAATTATTGTTTGCCTAAAAAGAATTTGGCGATGGAATCATTCAAGTTCCACACGATTTCTCAAAAA
Organism: Brachyopa scutellaris; assembly: GCA_949775065.1. Taxonomy (NCBI): domain Eukaryota; kingdom Metazoa; phylum Arthropoda; class Insecta; order Diptera; family Syrphidae; genus Brachyopa; species Brachyopa scutellaris. The sequence goes on from OX459112.1 coordinate 27,270,781, forward strand.
GAAAAACAGTTGTTCGGCGGATATGAGACCGAACTACGCACACAAGTAAATCATTGTGCATTTGAGTGTAAAAAATGCAACACGTCGTATGCTAAAAGAATGCTGCGTGATAAAATCATTGTCGGTGTCCACGATAAATCATTGCAGCTCAAATTACTGGGTCGTCGAGATGAGACGCTACAACAAATCGTTGATGCCTGCAAACAATTCGAGACGGCTGAGTTGAACAAACGGGAATTGGAAAAAAAGGAGCAAGCAAAAGCTGATCCGAAAGTTAACGCTGTTCAGGTAACAGAAAAATCGTCGACATCAACCAATGCTGTAAATAAAGCACCTGCGTGCTACAACTGTGGTCAACCGTTCAACGGGAAACATCGTCGTTTTTGTCCAGCACAAAACGTAACCTGTCATCAATGCTCTCAAAAGGGACATTTTGCTCGTTATTGTCGAGGTAGCAAGAAACAAGGTGGATCGGAAGCAGCAATCATCAAACCAGAACAAGGTGCAACATCATCAACGAAGACGATTAGACCTGTCAACTGGGGAGATTTAGGTAAAGAATTATCTATTAATTTAGCGTTAGTTGACAATGCAAGTACTATTAATTCTGTTAAATATAATTCGATTCTTTATAGAATAAATTCTAATTCTCAAATATCGGGTGATGGTGATCGCAATAGTAGTTGGTTTAAATCATACCACATTCAAGGTCAAGCAATCACATTTAAATTAGACACGGGTGCTGATGTCAGCTGTATACCGAAACGTTTCATCAATCAGTTGCCAAACAACGAAATAAATAAAACAAAAGCTGTACTTACAGACTATAGTTGTAATAAATTAAAAGTATATGGCACAATAATCCTAGATTGTTGTGATCTAAAAGAAAAAGTTCAAAATAAAGCGCTATTTCATGTTGTCAAGGACACATATGAACCTTTACTCGGGTTGCCTGAATGCATAGCATTTGGGTTAATCAAGCGGGTGTCCGCTCTTCAGTCTCTGCCTGATGACATGGAACAGTTTGTTGCTCAAAATAAGCATATATTTGAGGGCTTAGGTAAATTACCTGGAAAATGTTCAATTAAGTTGAAGGAGGGCTCAGTGCCGTCGCTTAAATATCGCAAGCGTATACCATTGAGTTTACACAATAAGTTAAAAGAACAATTAAATAGTATGGTTAAACAGGGTGTTCTGGAACCAGTTGATTATCCAACTGATTGGGTTCATAATTTACAGCTGGTAGAAAAATCGGAAAAAACAATTCGTATTTGTATTGACCCCAAGTTGCTAAACGAATGCATAAAACGTGAGCATTTCTTAATCCCCACGTCAGAAGACATTATGAGTCGAATGTCTGGGCAACGTGTGTTTACCGTGCTAGACTGTAGCAATGGGTTCTGGCAAATGGAGCTGGATGATGATAGTGCAGACTTAACTACATTTATGACCCCATTCGGTCGATATAGTTTTAAGCGCCTCCCATTTGGTCTTAACTGCTCCCCAGAGATGTTTCAGAAAAGAATGGTCCAAATATTTAGTGACATTCCGGGAGTAGAAGTTTATTTTGATGACATTTACATCGGTGCTTATGATGAGGCATTACATGATGCCGCTTTAGTTAAAGTAATTGAACGGGCCAGACAAAATAACGTTAAATTTAATAAAGCAAAAATTCAGTATCGTCAAAAGAGGGTTAGATTCATGGGCCATATCATATTCGAAGGTCAAATTAAGCCCGATTCAAAGTAGATCCGCGCTATTACAGATATGCCAAAGCCAACTAACAAGTCTGACGTTATGCGATTGTTGGGTCTTTTTAAGTATTTGTCGAAATTTATACCAAATCTGTCGCAGAGGACTGCTAATCTGCGTGAACTGACAAAAATCAATTCCGAGTGGAAGTGGTCTTTGGCGCATGATAATGAATTGGCCAGTTTATTGGAGTCAATAACAATAACACCTGTTCTTGCAACTTATGACCAGAATAAACCTATTGTTATTCAAACGGATAGCTCTAAGGACGGGTTGGGTAGTGTTTTGTTGCAAAATGGCCAGCCAATAGCATACGCCTCACGTAGTTTGACAATAAGTGAACAAAAGTGGGCACAAATAGAAAAAGAATTATTGGCCATAGTAGGTCTGTTCCTTTACTTGAAAATTGTTACTGATTCTTACTGATTCTTACTGGATTTAGATATATCGCTTTCCTTTACACAAAAAACTAGTAAAAGAGAGAGGCAACGAGAGAGTAAAAATTTCCTCTCACTAAAAAATCTTACTATTTCTTACTGGACAAATTTCTTCCAGTAGAAATTGAACTATCTGTCAAAGTCAGCTGTTTCACTTGTTTGAATTATTTGAATTTTTTTATTTTAATTCAAAAAGTAAAAAAATGGAGAGAAAAGGAACATAGATGAAAGCTGAACGTTCTGGATGTTGAAATTTGCATTTCGCAATATATTGCATACTGTATTGGTTCTGGGAAATCATCAGGGATGAACTTTTCTGTAAAATCCAAAATCATACAACAACACTCTGTTTACTTTTGCTTCACATATGTTTATGACATTTCGTTTGTAGCAGCTTTTGTGGTTAATCGCGTTCCTTTACTTTTTGGTGATTTTGCCTTACTCTGAGAGAAATTTACCCCCACTCCTTGAAATTCAATAATTTACTATTTTTGGAGCAAAAAGTAAAGGAACAGACCTAGTGTTCGCTTGTGAGCGTTTCCATCATTTTGTATATGGTCGTCAATTTACGGTGCAGTCAGATCACAAGCCATTAGAAACCTTGGTAAGGCGTGAAATTGATGATGTCACTGCTCGTCTTCAACGAATGTTTATGCAGTTATTAAAGTACCCTGGGTTATCAATCGTTTATACTCCAGGTAAAGACATGTTAGTCGCAGATTGCTTATCGCGTGCCGCTCTATCAGAATGTGGCCCAGTATATAAAGAACTCACTTACATGATTCACTCGCTGACACGACGAGTATGTTTATCAGAGGAAAATTATGAATTTTATGTGAAAATGCTGAAAGAGGATGAACAACTCAGTCGAATAGTCAAGTATGTTATCAATGGCTGGCCATCGTATCATCAATTGGATGATTACAGTCAAGTATTTTGCAAATACAGATCTGAATTGCATTTCGAAAAAGATTTACTATTCAAGGATCATAAGTTGGTCGTTCCAAAAAAGTTGCAAGCAATTATTTGCAAGTGGCTACACGCTGCGCATTTGGGAATCGAAAAGACATTGGCTCGAGCTCGGTTACATTATTTTTGGCTTGGTATGGCAAATGATATTACAACAGTCGTAAAGGATTGTGTCATCTGTGAACAGTTCAAGCGCAACAATCAAAAAGAACATTTGGTTCAAGATGAACTCCCTGAATATCCATGGCAACGAATTGCAGTGGATCTTTACGAATACGCTGGTCGCGATTTCATTGCGATAATTGATTCATTTTCAGTGTTGGCAATGCCGCCGAAACCAGAAACGTCAAACGATGACGTCAAACGGGACGAACAACGGTCGACTGAAAATTTGCTAAAAGTTATTTTTTAAATAAAAGATAAAAGAATTTTGTAGTATATTATACGATCTATAACTAACATTTTGCATTCATTTTAAAGAGAAAAGGTCAATAAATTAAATATACTACAAAGTCTGAAAGTATTTTTCTTAACTAAAAGATTGCGTCAAGCGCAATAACATTTCTACAAAATTCTTTTATTTTGCGCTTTAATTTGTTTGTTCAACCGGCGCCACGATGGCGGCAAAAGGAGATCCTACATCTAATGCAGAAAATAGGAGCTGCGAACTATGTCAGGAACCAGACAATGACGACATGGTGCAGTGCGATGAGTGCAAAGAATGGTTTCATTTCATCTGCACTGGAACCACTTCCGACATCGCTAACCACGACTGGTCCTGTAAAAAATGCACGAAAAACAACGATGAGAAGTCCAACAAATCAATCTCATCGACCAAGAGTAGGACGCTTTCTAAACGCAAATCAATTAAATTACAATTGCTTGAAGAAGAAAGAACCTTACAAGAAAAAAGAGACGCAGAGTATCTTAGAAAGAAAATGGAACTTCTTATGGAAGAAAGCACGAGTGATGACGAGGTATGTAATATATCTTTTGAAAGTAACTGTCAGTCATTGTACGAGTCGGAACATGAAACCGGCGCTGTACAGCAATTGTTGAAAATAGCCAACACATCGGCAGAAACAAAAAATGCAACACAGCGGAGTACCAACGACAAGAAAGTGAATAACGTACTAAAAGTAGGTCATCCAGGAGAACTCCGACAGGGCGAGATACACCCGGAAGAGCTCACTGTTCCACCTCAAGCTACAACATCAACAAAAATACCTGTACAGCAAACAAATGTCACTTATAATCATCAAGTGCATACCAAAATTCAAGCAGGCAGAAGTCCAATGATAGAGTCATATAGAGCAGAATTTACTCCGCTTAATAGTCAACAAATTGCTGCGCGACATTCGTTTGCCAAAGAGTTGCCTATATTCACCGGCAATCCAGAGGACTGGCCATTATTTATCAGCACATTCGAAGGCACAACTCAAATGTGTGGGTTTAGTAACGAAGAAAATCTCATGCGGCTCCAAAGGTGTCTAAAGGGAAAAGCAGTTGAATTGGTAAGAAGCAGATTACTTTTACCCAATAATGTTCCAGGAATTCTTTCAACGCTACGTATGATGTATGGTCGTCCAGAAATCATCATTCACTCCCTCATGGGAAAGGTACGCAATGAGCCTGCGCCACGAGCAGATAAGCTGGAAACAATAATTTCATTTGCTTTGGCTGTGCAAAATATGTGCGCTACTATGGAAGCGTCAGGTCTCGAGGGTCATCTAGCTAATCCAGTACTTCTGCAGGAAATAGTTGAAAAGTTACCAGCACAGATAAAATTGAATTGGGCTCTTCATAAACGTTCCCTTTGCGTGGTCAATTTATCCAGCTTTAGTACATGGTTGTTTGAATTAGCTGAAACAGTAAGCGACGTTACATTTACGCCATCATACTTTATGGATGTTCGACCAGAAAAACGTCTAGCGAAATATAGAGCACATATCAACGTACATGCAGAGAGTCGAGAAGCAAACACAAATAACACCATAAGAGCAAGTTCTCGCAAGTGCAAAGTTTGCAACGAAGAATGTTCCCGTACAGAAAACTGCAACAAATTTGCCAATATGAGCCTTAGTGATAAATGGGATACTGTAAAACGACTTCATCTGTGTCGTATTTGCTTGGTGCCACATATTAATTCACGATGCAGATCTAACCAACAATGTGGTGTTGACGGCTGCACCTTCAGGCACCACTCAATGTTACACAAAATAAAAAATGATATAGTTAATCCACCATCAACAGTATCCATTGGAACGTCGACAGACGAACACAACTGCAATACACATAGGTCAGCCCAACGATCTGTTTTCTTTCGAATTGTTCCGGTTGTAATGCATAACGGCCATAAGAACGTAAACACCTTCGCATTTCTGGATGAGGGCTCTTCGTTGACACTCATGGATAGTTCCCTAGCAGCAGAATTAGACCTCAAAGGACCAATAGTTCCGATTTGCCTGAAGTGGACGGGTCAAACACAACGCGTTGAAGATGGTTCACAAGTTTTATCAGCTGAAATCTCCGCTACAAGCAGTCATGTTAAGTATCCACTGCGAAACATAAGAACAGTAAAAAATCTAAATTTACCAGAGCAGTCTGTCCAAGTAAGTGATTTAATTTCTAAACATTCACATCTGCGAAATATTCCGCTGGATTCCTACAAGCGTGCGGTTCCACGTATTTTGATTGGCCTAGACAACTGGAAGCTTGGCTTCCCACTTAAAGCAAGAGAAGGTCATGAGAATGAGCCGGCCGCGACGAAAACACGATTAGGATGGGTAGTTTTTGGAAGAAACGATTTAGCAGTACATGAGTTCCGCAACTTTCATATGTGCGAATGCGAAAGAAAAGATGAGTCGCTTGATAAAATGATGACGGAGTACTTTTTACTCGATAGCGTTGGAGTGCCGCCAGGTAAAATTGTGGAATCGGCCGAGGAGGAGCGTGCTTGTCAAATGTTAGAGGCACATACAATCAGAAAAGCTGATAGATTCGAAACTGCCCTTCTCTGGAAGTACGACGAGTTTAAAATGCCCAACAGCTGGCCAATGGCTCTTCGACGATTTGAATGCCTTCGTAAGAAACTACTCAAAGATCCTGTCCTGGCGGAACATTTGAAAAGACAAATGGAGAATTATCTTGCGCGGAACTATATACGTAAGCTGTCTGATGAGGACTTAAAGAAAGATTATGAACGTGTATGGTATCTGCCAATATTTTCAGTCACTAACATTAATAAACCCGGGAAAGTACGTATTGTTTGGGACACAGCAGCGCAAGTCAACGGTATTTCATTAAATTCTTTGCTGTCAAAAGGTCCTGATCAGCTGACTTCGCTACCATCAGTTTTGTTTCGGTTTCGTGAGAGACAAGTTGCAGTATGTGGTGATATTCGTGAGATGTTTCACCAGGTCCAAGTGCGAAAAGAGGATCAACATGCACAACGCTTCCTGTGGTGTCACAATGCTACGAGCTTAGAGCCAGACGTCTACATAATGCAAGTTTTAACCTTTGGTACCACATGCTCACCTAGTTGCGCCCAATATGTGATGAAGAAAAATGCGCAAGAGTTTGACAAACAATTTCCTCGAGCAGTCAAATCCATCATATACAATCATTATGTAGATGATTTGTTAGACAGCGTCAGTACGGAAGAAGAGGCAGTTAAATTGGTGAACGAGGTCAAATATATCCATTGAAAAGCCGGATTTGAAATTCGTAACTGGATTTCCAACTCTCCAAAAGTTATCGAGACACTTGGCGGCAAGCAGCAGGAGGCGATAGACCTTAACATCGGTTCTGAAGTGGAGACAGCTGAACGAGTACTGGGCATGTGGTGGTGCACATCATAGGACAATTTTACCTTTACACTATCATCAAAACCATCACTGCAAAGACTTTTAAATGCAAACATTTGCCCTACGAAAAGACAAGTACTACGTGTGATGATGACCGTTTTCGATCCACTAGGTCTAATCGCTCACTTTATCATATACATACATAAAAATCCTGATGCGAGATATATGGAGGGCTCAGTTAGATTGGGATGATCCGATCAAAGATGAACATTATAAAAGATGGAACAACTGGGTGAGTCACCTTAAAAATATAAGTCAAATAAAAATTCCTAGGTGTTATCTAAAAAGCCCTCAGTTTGATGAAGACGATGAATTGCAACTGCATATGTTTGTAGATGCAAGCGAAAATGCGTTTGCAGCGGTTGCATACCTCAGAGTCACCAATGGCAGCAAAGTAGAATGCAGCATAGTTGCCTCAAAAACACGCGTCGCTCCTATAAAGATGGTGTCAATTCCACGTCTGGAACTAGAAGCAGCAAGACTTGGAGCCCGCTTAGCAAAAAGTGTTGTCGAGGGTCACTCCGTGAAAATTGCAAAACAAATTTTTTGGTCGGATTCGAAAACGGTCCTCAGTTGGATACAATCAGACCATCGAAAATATAAGCAATTCGTCGCCTTTAGGGTAAGTGACATCCTCGAAATGACAAATATGCACCAGTGGAGGTATGTGCCAACAAAGTTAAATGTAGCAGATGATGCTACTAAATGGACTGGAACACCCGACTTTACTTCAGACAACCGATGGTTTAGTGGACCGACTTTTCTTAAAGGATCAGAAGAGACGTGGCCCAAGAATATCTTCGAATCCGAAGTAACGACAGAAGAGTTGCGGGCACATGTCCTACTCATATCGACAGTAACACCAGATGTCATTAAATTTGAAAGATTTTCAAATTGGAGAAAACTTGTACGTACTCAAGTGAACGTTTATCGATTTATATGGAATTTGTCGGCCACTAAAAAAGGCGTTACAAAAAGAACAGGATACATCGATAAAGACGAATATTTGGCAGCTGAGAATTATTTATATCGAGTAGCTCAAGCAGATTACTACCGCGATGAAATAGCAATTCTAAATAACAACAAAGAAGTCCCCATCGAACGCAAAAGATATTTTGAGAGATCCAGTCCTTTGTACAAACTATCACCGTACCTCGACGATCATGGCGTCATGCGAGTCCGAGAACGTATCGATGCAGCGATAGGCGTGACGAGTTCTGTAAAACGTCCAATTTTACTACCCAATAGTCATTACATCACACGTTTAATAGTTTGCTACTACCATCATCTCTTTCATCATCAAAACAACGAAACGGTGATAAATGAATTAAGGCAAAAGTATTCAATATCACGGCTACGAATGGTCTTAAAGACTGAAAAAAGGAATTGCCAAAGGTGTAAAAATCAGACAGCTATGCCAAGAGCACCAGAGATGGCGGAACTACCATCAGCCAGACTTGCTACCTTTACTCGACCATTCTCATTTATAGGACTTGACTATGACTGTGAGTATTGGCCGAAGAACAGAAAAGCGATGGGGCGTCTTAATAACATGTTTAACGACTCGAGTAGTCCATATTGAGGTGGCGAGCACCCTATCATCAGACTCGTGTATCATTGCACTTAAAAGATTTATAGCCAGGCGTGGAGTTCCAATCGAAATTCGTTGCGATAACGGAACCAATTTTCACGAACGCGAATTAAGAGAGGCGATACATAAACAGAATGTCCAGTTAGCTGCACAATTCTCTAGTTCAACTACGAGGTGGATATTCAACCCGCCCGCTGCACCTCATATGGGAGGAAGCTGGGAGCGCCTTGTTCAGTCAATAAAGAAGACATTACATCAGATTATGCCAACTCGAAGTCCCACTGATGAACTACTTCACAGCATGCTGTTAGAAGCTGAAAGAACTGTTAACAGCCGACCCTTGACGTATTTACCACTCGATGACGATAACGATGAAGCGCTAACACCAAACCACTTCTTGCTGGGGTCATCTAATGGCGAAAAACCCGACGGAATAATGTGCGAGGAAAATGTGCTACTGAAAAAAAATTGGCTCAGGTCTCGGCAAGTTGCAAACCAGTTTTGGAAGAGGTGGATACGGGAGTACCTGCCCAACTTAACCAGACGAACCAAGTGGTATCAGCAAGTAAAACCAATCGAGAAAGGGGACATCGTCATTATTGTTGATGAAACAAGTTCACGCAACCTATGGCCAAAGGGAAGAGTCGTTGATGTAACCAAAGGAAACGACGGCCAAGTTCGTAAGGCGATCATCCAAACAAATACCGGGATATACGAAAGACCAGCCGTAAAAATTGCGATTCTCGATGTTCGGCGTAATGGTAGATCAGACGGAGCATCCGATATACCAGGGGGGAGTGTTGGCAATGCCGCCGAAACCAGAAACGTCAAACGATGACTTCATGATTGAGCATTCATATTTAAAACGGGACGAACAACGGTCGACTGAAAATTTGCTAAAAGTTATTTTTTTAAAGAAAAGATAAAAGAATTTTGTAGTATATTATACGATCTATAACTAACATTTTGCATTCATTTTAAAGAGAAAAGGTCAATAAATTAAATATACTACAAAGTCTGAGAGTATTTTTCTTAACTAAAAGATTGCGTCAAGCGCAATAACATTCAGGGTTTATTTGCTCTGAACGTATAAAAAAAAAAACTTCGGGTCATATTGTCAATGTGTTGATGAACATTTTCAACCGCTATGGATATCCAACGGAAATTCATGCGGACAACAGCCCCTTTGGCTCTCGCGAGTTTGAGAAGTTTGCTAACGATACTAATATAGTATTTAAGTTTTCAAGTCCCCGCTATCCCCAAAGCAATGGCTTGGCCGAAAAGGGTGTGGCTATTGCGAAAAACATATTAAAGCGTTGTTACGAGGAAAGCGCAGTCAGTGAGTTTCCCTGTCGGATTCTAGAATATAACGTAACGCCAGTTGCTGGCATGAGCATGACGCCAGCTCAGTTGTTTTTTGGTCGTCAACTCAAAACAAAATTACCAATAACAAGTAAACTGTTGCATCGAGCAGAGATTGATGAATCATTCATTCATAAAAAAATTCAACAAAAAAGAGAAAAGCAAAAACAATACTACAATCGTCATGCAAAATTATTGCCGATCTTGAATGTGGGTGACCAAGTAGTTTTTAAGAAAAACAGTAAAGATTGGTCGTAATGTAAACAATCGATCATATATTGTTGTTGATAATTTTAACCATTACTATCGTAGAAACCGCAGGTTTATTGCAAAATCCAACAATAATGAACGAAGGACAGGGGAATTACTGTATGAAGAGCACATTGATCAGTACTTTGGCAGTGATTCGCAAATTAAAAAAACACCAGGTGCAAACCGGAATCAAAATAAATATAAACGGTTAGAACAAAGTCGAGAGTCCATCGAAGCCGATCGATCAGGTGAAAGACAGCCATCAAATTATGATGTAGACGATCAGGAAAGCTTTAATGGAACGATCGCTGATAACTTAGAACAAACAAAAGAGGGACCGGTTCAACCATTTAGGCCAGACGCCACAGCGACACCGCCGTACCAAACTCGAGTTGGACGCGCGGTTAAGCCGCCAGAGCGCTATGGTGACTGGGTTTAAAAACTAATTTATGTTAAAAAAAAAAAAAAAAAAAAACAGAAGCGTGTAATAAGTTTGTGAACGCGCCCACCATGCGACAACACCATCACTCGCATTGCTCGCACTGTTCGCACTATTGCATTGTCATAGGGCCATATTGTTTAGTTAGTTTAGCTTGAGACGCCGTCGGGTTAACATGTAAAAATTAATAAATAAAAACACAGTGAAACAACGGAAACTTATTTTATTTAAAGTAACGGAGTTAACATAACAAACATCTTCGCCTGTAGTAAAACAGCTGAGTGGCGATAACGCGCCCCTCACCACGAAAATTTTAGAGGAACACCTCTCTAAACAGGCTGATTTGATGCGGCTCGGATTTGCAGAGGACATCTCTAAACTGCAATTTGAATTTCTTCCCAAGATCGATGAAATTAATGCTACCTGGAGTCAGAGATTTGATGATCTGACGAAAAACATCACAAGTATTGTGGAGCGCATCGACGTGCTTGAAGAAAATACCAACACAGCTATTCAATTGCATAATGCAGAGATCACCGCTCTCAAACAACGATGCAATGTATTGGAAAGGAAGGAAGTTGCATGTGATGCAGTGCTCTTCGGAGTACCTGCACTCCCAAATGAGAACCTTAAGAGTTTATTCAATCGACTCTGTCACACTATCGACTGCAAGCCGCCTCTCTTACTTAACATCTTTCGACCTAAAAAGCGTAACAGCAACAATAACACCACTACATCTCCCATCGTATTAAAGTTCAGCAACTCTCAAGAGCGAAACGACGTCCTGATGTCAGCGGCGAACTACCGCAAGCAAAATTCAACTGAACTACGTCTTCTTGATCTGGGCATTGAATCCGAAAACAGCTGTTATCTCAATGAGAGCCTTACAAGACAAACACGGTTTCTCTTAAACAGCGCTCTGGGTCTCCGACGGAAGAAACAACTGTTTGCTGTCTACTCGAAGTATGGTTTTGTGTATGTTAAGAAGTCGGCGAATGGAAAAAGCTTTCTCATTGAAAGTACCGATGATCTGATTGCTGCTGCTGAGACTAATCAATGATATTGGCTACGTATTATAATTATAAAGTAAGCTTATTCTCTTATTGTATTTTTTCTATCGTTTCCTTTGCATTTTCCCTCTCTTTTTTAACATATCTTCTATTCTTTTACACCTTCGCTATTTGGAATGCACTTTTGTTCTTGTTTTAATGGATGTCTCAATGTTGGGAAATCGATACAGTGTGAGTGAGAAATCAACGTACACTATGCTAAATGTTCTATCGAAGTGTTACGAGGTAATCAAAGTCTGTTATTTAAATGCGCGGAGTTTAAACGATCATAAATTGGATTATTTGAAATACTTGTTTAATAGTTCCTGTATTGATGTCATTTGTGTAAGTGAAACCTGGTTTAAGCCATTTTCACCTGACTCGCTTTATAAAATCCCAAACTACAACCTTTTTAGGAATGATAGAGTAACTGATACTATGGGTGGCGGTGTGGAAATTTATTGTAAATCTAATATAAAATGTGATATTGTCGCTAAGTCTAGTGACAATGAAATTGAATATATTTAGTCGAATTACACGATTGCAACACCAAATGTGTTGTTGCCTGCGCTTATAGTAATAACAGAAACTGCTCCCACTTGCCTCTCTTCTCAGTTATCTCTGAATATTGTGCACGTTATGAACACATAATTGTTTGTGGTGATTTTAATGTCAACTTATTAAAAAATGACTCGCTCGCTTTCCAAATGAAGGATTCAGTTTCTTCAGTAGGAATGGAAATTATAAATACTACTTACCCTACACGCTTCGCAAAAAATAATGCACCTAGTCTTCTTGATCTTGTTGTTGTCTCTAATCCGTTGCTTGTTCTTCTGTTTGATCAGTTATCATTTGATGTATCAGATCATGATCTACTTTTCTGTACATATGATGTCCATCTGTGTAAAACTGCTGTGCCAGATACTTTTTCATTTAAAGATTTTAATTCCATCGATGCCAATGCACTTCAAGTTGCCACATTTTCTGCTCCATGGGAGCAGTGTCGATTAAATGCTGACCCGAATGCCAAAGTAAGAGTTTTTCAATCAATCCTAGCACAATTGTATGATCAATACATACCAATCAAAACCGTTAAAATACAAAACAAAGCTTGTCCTTGGTTTTCGTCTGAGGTAGTTAGGTCCATAAAAATTAGGAACAAATTATACAGCAAATGGAAGCGTAGACCATCTAATGCGAACTGTTCTGCGTACAAAGCGGCGCGTAACTACACAACTTCCATTGTGCGTATCTCTAAGAAAAACTTTTATGCGTCCAAATTGAACACCTCCCTCCCTGCGAAGAAACTTTGGAATAACTTACGCAAAATTGGCATCTCCAGCAGTAACTACGACTCTAAATGTGTTCTCGATCCTGATGAACTAAATAATATTTTCCTTGCTGATGAGCCCAGCACTAGCTCCTCTGTTCTCAATCGGACAGAAGACCTTGCTGTCTTGGTGCCAGCATTAGAAGATTTTGCAGTTGCTACAGAAGTCGAAGTTATCAAATGCGTGACAGCTATTAAGTCTAATTCTATAGGTGAGGATGGCCTACCAATCCGTTTCATCAAACTTTTATTGCCGTATATTGTCTCCCATCTCACCCATGTGATAAACTGGTGCATAATTACATCGACTTTTCCTCAGTTTTGGAAAACTGCAAGAGTCTTGCCTATAGCAAAGAAAGCTAACTCAACTTGTCCGGCTGACTTTAGACCAATAAGCATTCTACCGTGTCTGTCAAAGGTCTTCGAGAGAATAGTTGCTAAACGAATAACGGAACATTTAACGCTCAATAAGTTACTGTATGCCCAGCAATCTGGTTTTAGATCTGCTGCTCCACAGCTATGGTGAACCTACTTGAGGAGATAAGGCAAGATTATGATATGGGCTATGTTTCGTTGCTTTGTTTACTAGACTTCTCGAAGGCTTTTGACAGAGTTGATCATCGAATCCTTTGTTGGAAGCTTGTGAACAATTTTGGTCTTGGTGAAAGGGCAGTAAAACTAATAAGTAGTTATCTTTCCGGTAGATCGCAAAGGGTGGTCGTTGGTGAACGTTGTTCTTCACTGAAAGAATTCAAACAGGGAGTGCCGCAGGGCTCAATTTTAGGACCGATACTCTTCTGTATGTTTATCAATGACCTTCCATCAGTCTGCAAATATGCTTCCGTACATTTATATGCAGATGATGTCCAACTACATTTAGCCAAGCCATTTAGGAACCTCGACGAACTCGCTCTTCTCTTAAATGAGGAGTTAAAACATATATACTCTTGGTCGGTAGCAAACGGATTACTACTTAATCCGGCAAAATCGCAAGTAATCCCCATCTCTAAAAAGAATTTTAATTTGAATCTTCTACCTGAGTTATATTTAAATAACAACAAGATTAAAGCCTTTGAGTCAGTTAGTAGTCTTGGCTACACTATAAATCGGGATATGTCCGGTTATAATCATACTAACGTAGTCATCGGCCGTATCTACGGATGTCTGCGCAAACTGTGGCTCAGTGCTTATTTCACTCCGCGGGAAACACGACGAAAGCTGGTTATGACTCTAATCTTACCCCTCATAACATATGCTGAGGTAGTCTACAGCAGCCTTGACTCGTTATCCCTGCGTAAATTGCAAGTTGCATTTAATGACGCGGTGCGCTACATCTACGGCATTCGTAGATATGGCCATATCTCTGTGTACCCTAGGGATTTAATTGGTTGTAACTTGCGAGATTCCATCAATGCAAGGAACTGTATATTCTTACATAAAATAATGAATAACCAATGTCCGTCTTACCTGTACAACAGGCTTAATTTCACTCGCTCCACTAGAACCATTAACTTGATTCCTTCTCGCCATAATTATCTAAATTCGTCGCGTCTGTTTTTCATTCACACTATAAAACTTTGGAATTCCTTACCGTCCCGAATTAAAAATATTTCGAATCCTTCCAATTTCAAAAGTGCAATTCTCCTTCACTTCTCCACCTTAACACATCTTCACTGAACCAACATATCTCTGCTTTTGTCATATTCTCAATCCAGTAATTCCCACCTACTTTCCATCTAAGGTTATGCTACTCATTGTAAATTAGTTTTAAGATATCAATTTGTATAAAGTTTTAAATACTAAGTACTAAAAAAGATTTTAATCTTAATGTACAAACCTTTTAATGAAATAAATGAAAATGAAATGAAAATGAAGAGAACATAAAACAGTATAAAGTGGCCATTCTGATGGAGAATTTCCCGAACAACATTTTGCTTTTTTTTACACAAGAATATACAACCTGTATTTATTTTTCAGATTGTGTAGTTTAGTTTTAATTTCTTCAGGCGAAAAATAAAAATGTTTTTGTGCAAAATATGATGTCATTTCTTTGTGGTTGTTTTTTCTAGCACCACGGAGATCATCATATGTTTCCTCCCACAATACAATGCTAAACTTTTCATCCTCCAGGTGCCAGATTCTTCTTGTTTTATTTTTCTTCCATTAGCCGTGTTTTTTTTTGAAACGTAGCTAGCCAGTAGTTGCTAGCAAAGTCAAATTTCACACGTAAAACAAATACAACAACCAGCTGGCTACAACTCTTGATTTTATCCGCAGCCAAAAGCAGCTGGCTAGGAATGTTGCGATATCTCATGGCAAGGTGGTGCTTAAAGCGATTTGTAGAACATTTAACAGACTGCCGTGTACGAAAATTATATAATTTCAATTGCTAAATGATGTTTCACAGAAATAATCCACTATATTATGATTTTATATCACTTTATGTAAATTATCCATTGAATAAATTACCCAAATTAATTGTTTTCACAACAAATATCAAAAAATCGATTTGGTTGAATGCCGAATACTTTGACAGTTCACACTTAACAGCTGATCGAAATCACACACACCAACTTGGAGGTAAGTCAGCTGGGTTCGGCTGGCTGGCAATCGTTTTAATGAACGACTGGCTAGCTACGTTTCAAAAAAACACGCCTATTGTCTCTATTTTAATTTGTTCCCTGAAAATTAAATTCATTTATTTAATTGTACCTATTCAGAAAAGCGATTCAAATAAACTTTTCATAACTTAGCGCTTCACCATACAATTCATACTAAAGGGTTTTCCAATAAGAGGTGTTATTTTGGTATTCAAAGAAAAATGCCATTTTTTGAGATATATGATCGGATGTTTATTTCATAATAAAGAGGAAGGTATGCCGTTAATAATGAAAAACAACATCAGCCAAATGGCCACCAAGAGCACGCATACTCATACAGGACCATATCCTTTTCATGAAATTTTTCATAACCAAATCGCAAAGTGACTGCTCTATGTCTACGATAGCCTCAAGAATTTTATCTTTGAGGTCTTGAATCGACGCTGGGCGGTTGGCGTAGACCTTATCTTTCACGTGGCCCCAAAGGAAGGAGTCGTAAGGTGTTAAATCACAAGATCTCGGTGGCCAATTGTGATCACCTCTTCGAGAGATAACACGGTCCGGAAACTTTTCCCGTAAAAGATCAATGGTTTCGTTGCTTGTGTGGCACGTAGCGCCATCTTGTTGAAAGTAAACGTTGTCCAGATCAATACCATCGAACTCTGACCATAAAAAATCATTAATCATCTCTCGATAGCGCAATCCATTCACCGTAACTGTTGATCCAACCTCATTTTCGAAAAAGTAAGGTCCAATGACCCCGCCGGACCATAAACCGCACCAAACAGTCACACGTTGAGAATGGAGAGGCTTCTTAACAATAACTCTTGGGTTTTCCGAGCCACCGAGGTGGAAATGGGCCTCATCAGTCAAGATGATTTTTCGATGGAATTCCGGATCATTTTCATGCATTTCAAGGACCCAGCAAAGACACGACGTCGTTGATGATCGGCCGGCTTGAGTTCTTGTGGTAACTGAACTTTATAAGCCTTAAGACCCAAGTCTTTATGCAAAATACGGTGTAATGACGTTTGTGGAATGCCCAATACCAAAGAACGGCGAGGAATGGACAAACCTGGGTTTTCTTCACGGGTTTTATTCTTCACATCACTAACTTGTCCCAACAGCTCGAATTTTTCCACCAATTTCTGTATTGAGGTCCGACAAGGTGCTTCACGACGACCAAAAAATGCTTTAGTTATGCGAACTGTGACTGCAAGATTTTCACCATTTTTGTAGTGAATTTTAATAATTTCAGTGCGTTGTTGAAGCGTGTATCGTTCCATTTTTAGTAATGGCGTAGTTTCTACTTGTCAAATGTCAAAGAATAAAAGCTTCAAAAGTGACAGCTACCGAAAAGCGGGACATTCACAGTAACACCTCTCATTGGAAAACCCTATACAGCATCAGCTTCGCATTGTGTTCGCGCTATAGGGCTTAAGCAGCAAATTCACGATTCAATCGTTGAACAACGGTTGTATGCGACGATTGTATCGTGTGTTAGCTAGCTTACGACGATTGTACCGATATCGCACGGTTGTACGCTTTGATTCGAAAACCTGCGGTTGGATGCGCCGTTGTATGGAAATCGCTCGCAGATTGTATAGTGTGTGTGCTACTTACAACGGTTGTACCGATATTGGTACAACCCGCGGTTGTATAACGATTGTACCGTGCATTTCCAGCTTTACGTGTATTTTAACTTTGACAGCGCTGCCTACTTCCCTACAGCTTCGCCATTGTGTTCGGGCAGTTCGGCTCGGTGAAAACGTAGTAAAAAAAAAGCACCGCATCCTAATCTGCATCTGAAATACATGTGCAGAGTATTTTGACAATTCTTTCATTGAGTTGGCAGCCGCAAACAAAACAAAAAATGTCAGATGGAAAAAAAATAAATGCCAAATGACAAAATTGTACTATTTTCACGATCTAGTACCGGGGCTGCGCGGCAAAATTAGAAATAGAGATTTCATGCAGCGCTGCGCCGCATGCAGAGTTAACATGTATTTGCTCCCATATAAACATGTGTATTCTAATTTCACTGCACGGCAAAATCTGTACATATATGTATTTCCAGCACTACACCTACTCGCACATTTTACATGAAATGTCAACGCTGTACATCAAAATAAATATCAATCAATAAATATTTAGATAATATAAAGAAGGTGTTTTAAAATTGTAGTTATTACATTAGCGACTTTAAAAAAAAGTTAATTTTTTTGTGCACTTTAATTTGTTTTGTTAATGACAAAAAAATTCGTCGAAATCTCGTATTTCGGCTCAGTGTAAAAACGTACTATTTGTACTGAAATGTTGTTCATTAAATACACTCATTTCGATTCTCGACCCTATGACGTAACATATGGAATATTTTTTTGTTTAAGGTTATGTTTTCTTGTCAATTTCTTATATTATTTCTCGTAGAATAAGCTGGTAGTAGATCCGATAAATTTTAAATTATTTAAAAAAATGTCTGATTTCGATTCAATTGCTAGTACTGCATCAGATCAAGAACTTCAACAATTTCTCATGATCGAAAAACAAAAGGCTCAGGCTAATGCACAGGTAATGTAAGATGAGCTAAAGAATAAATTAAAGACTAATCGAGCTTACGTGTTTCTAGGTTCACGAGTTCAATGAAATTTGTTGGGATAAATGCATCGGGAAACCGGGATCTAAATTAGACAGCAGCACAGAAACATGTCTTAGTAATTGCGTCGACCGATTTATCGACACTTCTTTATTAGTCACAAAACGATTCTCTGACATGATACAGAAAAACAGGAGCGGATTGTGAAATATTTGTTTTTAATTCTTTGCTGAAAAACACTAGATCGCCAGATACAATTCAATTTTTGTTATTATATTAGTTAACAGAAGACCAAAAAATACAAATGCCGTTAATGTAAAATTCATTATTTTAATTAATTTCAAGTACCTATTAACATTGTTTTTTTCTTAAGTTGTCGGTATAGATCTACAACTTTATTTTGTTCTTGTTCAATCATCAACCTGGTTGCAGGTGGTAGATCCTTGCGTTTTCCTTTAAGTTTACCCTTGAATTGCCTTGGGGTATTTTGCCTTTTTGTGGAGCCTGAACTTTCCTTTGTTTTTAGTACTTTGTTGCGATCGTTAAGTATCGACTTTAACAGCAGACTGTCTTTCTTTCCGGGCTATAAACAATAAAGTTATCTTAGTATTTGAAAATATTTTAATCTAATTCCCTACTCTTGGCACTGTTTCATTACGAACTGCTTTGCGGGGCAGAGTTGTTAAAATCGGAGGCGCATGTACCACTTCACCAAACTTGAAGACATCTCTCTTGTACTCCTTCATAGTGTCTTTTTTAGACTTTAAATAAATTATTGTGTTGAAACATTTAATTATAGTGAAATGCATACCTCTTCATTTCCTTCTTTGATTGCCTGTTTTATAAGTTCTTTAGCTAGTTTGGGATCCATTTTTGTTGTTGCTTTCTTTTCCATTGGTTTTTTTGATTTCTTTCTTTTTATCAATTCATCAATTTCATTTGCTGGTTTTTTTTTTATTGAAATAGCACCAGTTTTGGAGTCTCTTACAACGGTAACGCCGTACTTTGCTTCATATTCTGCTTCCTTGAGAGACTCTGTTGTCATTCTATTCACCCTACGTAAATAATCTTCATCGCTTTCGCTTGCAAGTTGCTTAATGGGCCTAATTTTACTTGATGTACCCACAGTTGTAGATTTGCTTTTTTTCTGTTCCCTAGGTTTGTCTTCTATGCCACAGTGTAGTCTTTTTATTTTCTTACCACTTTTAGCAGCATTGGCCAGTTTAACAAATTGTGCAAATTTGTTGGATATCTTCTGGTCACCTCCCTTTGCTGGTGGATTATTTGTAACACCTTTGAGCCTGCGAATTTAAAGATTTGTAAAGTTTTTTCTGCCATAGAAATATGAGTTGTGTACTTTGCCAATTGAGTCGCCTGCTGTTTTAGCGGATCACGAATGCCATGATGTTTTCTTGCAGGGATCTTTCTTTTTCTAGCCATGCTTTTTTGTAAAAAAAATTATAATTTCCAACTGAAGATAAGTGTCAAACTTGGGTTACGAAGTGGTATGCCGTATGTCAAAAACTTATTTTGAAACTAGATTTCCACATTAATAATGGATACGTTCAGTGAAAAACAAACAGTTTTGTTTGATGATGATTGAGTGGTCACCGTGGCCGTGGTGGTGAATACCGGATTTGACACACAATCTCCCATTTTCATTTGGCTAAGGGTTGCCCACTGCACTGACTTCAGCCATTTTAATATACAGTGGACCAGGTTAACGAATATCCGAATTAACAAATTTCCAATACAACGAATCAGATTTTTCCCATTGATGGCTCTATATTACGAATGATGCAAAAAATGTCTGCTCAGTTTAACGGATGCTTTACAATTTCTGGTTACAAAAAAAAAAATAGTTTGTAATTTTTGTGCATTTATAGCATTTGTCTATGTGAATTGATTTCTCCTTTCTTATAATAAATACATTGGTAGGATTATTGGATAGATAAAGCGACGATCGATTTAACAATTTTTTCGGTTTATCGAAAGGCTGTGCATAATATAATTCGTTTTATTGGACATCCACTGTATTTGAAAAATGATATCCAGTTTCTTTTTAGAATGTGTATTTGCTCCCTTAAAGTATTTTAATACTAAAATTAAGTGAACTTAACTTAGAGTTAAGTTCTTAATTTTCTGTTTTTTATTTTAAGTTTTATATTTTGTTACTCTTATATCCACAGAAAGAACGATTATTGAATGACGTATGTATGTACAACTTGAATGGTTTCTCAGTTATTTTATATACTGTAAATGCTATTACTCTCTTATGTTGTTAATAAAAAAATAAGACTGTATAGAAAGTAGTGTTTAATTGGCAAATTCACGAAATTGCAAGTAAATGAAAAACGGGGAAAAAACCGGGGAAAGTGAAACGTTAAATCGGGGAAAAATTTTGTTTTTCATGCAAAAAAAGGGAATTTGTTCCACCAAAACCTGGCAACGCTGGGTTCAACTCCTGGCCGGGTCTAACACCTAAAAGAGTTTTTTCACGGTGCCACCTCTTTCGAATGTCTGACATGCATCAAAGAGTATCATTTGTCACGATTGAGCTTCTCAACTCGCCGTTCGGAGTCGGCAAAAACTGCAGGTCCCTTCCATTCGTGCAAAAATATAAGCACGCACACCCAAATGGTTGCGAGAAACAGGCCCAGGTTCACCTCGCGCTGTAGCGCCAACTAGGAGGGTATCCACAGGCATGCAAGAATGCGCAAATTTCCGGTTCGCGTAAATTTATTTAGCTATCCACTAGCATGCATGCACGCGCACTCCTCATATGACTTACCCTTCACTAACCACAATTCGGGCAAACTTTCATAAATGTCACTAAATTCATACCAAAACAAATTACGTAAGCAACACAATTTGCGCAATCATTGGGCGCATTCAAGATCTTAGTTGACTAGATATGCAGTCAATCTAAGATCCTGAATGCCAAAATTGACTGCATATCTAGTTGACAGTTCAGATGTCAAAAACGTCATCTACTTTCTATTTTCGCTTGGAATTGCTGGGAGAATGGTTATTGCAGCAAAACACATATGTTTTTTAAAGAAAAGAAGAGCAAAAACAAACTTAGAAATATGAATGCACGAATTCATCACTTTGTAATGGTGACAAAACAAAAACAGTTCTGAAGAGCTCGTTTTGAATTGCTCTGTTCCAAAAAAGTTTGAAGTTGGGGTTGTTTCGCGACACAAATTATATAAAAATACTTCACGTCATTTTTTGTTTAAGAACTGTACAATAACTAATAGCTAAATCTGAAAGCTCTTGGCTTCCATATCATTGGTACTTTTTTCTCGCAATATTTTCCAATCAAAATATTCTACGTTTAAGCAGAGACTCAAGAGTGAGTTTATTTGAAAAGTGATACAGTGCGATAGTAAAGGAAAAGAGATTGACGAGTAATTGAATTTGAGATTAAATAAAGAGATAAGCGGGGTTCACATTGAACGATTTGTTTGACACACTTGTTGGACGACCAAATTAGGGTAGCGTTCGAATTGAACGATATGTTTGACACACATCATTTCTGATAAGATGTTGAACTGTGAACATGGGGCGGGTATTTTATTTACTTCTTTAATTGCAGCATTATCGTCTTTGAATTCCAAATCAGTAGTAAATAATCCTTCCATATCTGTTTCCTATTTTTTTTGGAATTTTAAATCTTTGAAATACCAAACATTTTAGAACATTTTGTCTGCGCTCGAAACCATATTTTCGATGTTTACTCATTGAATACACAAAAAAAATAAAAAAATTACCTGAAGTTTGACAACAAGCGTTCACATTGAACGATATGTGTGTCAAGCATGGCAAAACGTTGAAAAATTTGAAAAACCATACGATAAGTTGGACAACTTGTTTGAACGCCGTTCGAATTGAACGATTTGGTAGGTCGTCAAACAAGTGTGTCAAACAAATCGTTCAATGTGAACCCCGCTATAGTGAAAAGCGATTGTAAAATATAAAGGGATTGAGGAAATTGCAATGTGTTTATGGAAATAAGAAGCGATAATTGAATAAAGCGTGAAATTGCTAGAAAAAGACTTGTGTTTAAATAATTGATACAGAATAAGGTTTAATCCAAAACGAATCCTATATTTCTATCTACAGGAGATAAAAAACCCACGACTGGGCTGGAATATTACAATAGCAACAAATAAATAAAATTTTTGGTTAAATTTTGGATATTCCACAAAATACTTACCTTATATTTTTGCACAAAAATTCGCTATTTTTGAATCTACCTTTACTATTTTTTTTTTGTTAACTCACTTGCACTTCTTTAAACATCAAATCCTTTCACTAAACTGGCGGCTGTTTGAATAGGAAATAGTAAAGATTTGAGTGAGGTATTACATATACTCAAAAAGAAAAGTATACATATTTATTTTCTTCTGGATTTTTTTACTGATTAGAAGAAAAATAACGTTATTTTAACGTAATTTAGTCAAAAGTGTTCTACTACTGGAGATGTTTGGAAATAGGTTCCACTACCCTACCTCTGTTTGGCGAAAAGAAAACAAAAGAAAAACAACGATAGTCGCAGCGCAGGAATTGCAACGCTTAAAAGCAGTCTTGGTTATTGTCATGTATACAAAACGGCAACACTGTAATGTAATATTATAGTCGCAATCCAAACGTTGACTCATGAGTCGCGACTCACACGAGTACGAAAGAGAAGAACGATAAGATAGAAAACAAGCCGCGGGCAGAATTTTCCGTGACTCTTTTTGACGATTCTCTTTTTCTTGTTGGTTATTTTGCTATTTCGCTTGATTTCTTTTCGTTGCGCGTGGAGCGCAATTATCTTGAAAATTACGAAAGAATTTAATTTGACGAACAAAAATTGATGTTTTAAATAATTATGCATACATGAAATACATCCAAATTTGTATAACACCTAGTACATAGCCTCCAAAGCTACTATTTAAGGAAAATTAAAAAATGTAAGCAATATTTTTTCATAGAAACTAATAAATACAGAGCTGTAACCATTTCAAAAGCGAATGAAAAAATAAAAGAGAACTATCAAATTACGAAAACAGAAATTATATCACCGAATGACAGCTGAAATCAGAAAATCGAAAAGAGTCGCGAGTTGGTGGATAGAATTTTTTTTCGTCAAATTTAATTCAATTAAATAGTAAAATAAGGAACATATTCACGTAATTCATTATAATTTTCTTTTTCTTGTCGGATAAATTCGTATTTCTTTCTTTTCTACCCATTTTAGAAATCAACAGAAATAATTTATATTGGAAATGACAGCACAGTTCGGTTGATAACTACCGGCCTTAATATTTCTCCCTCACTTCCATGTCATATTTGACATTTCGATAAAATTTTTGATAACTATCGACGAAAAATAGTTTGGTAGCACATTTTTCTATCCAGGCAACCAGGCTTAGGACCTAAGACTGGATAATTATCCAGATTTCGTAAACCTATATAGGCTTAGTTGTTAGTGTAATTAACATGGAAAAAATTGCTAAGGCTATATAGTTTTGAAAAACAACACGCCTAAAATAATAAAAATACAAAAATATGAACACATTTACATAAATATTTATATTGCACAAGGATCTTTAGAACTGGATGTCTAGGTTGAGTAGCCATTGGACAGCGGCAGAGTGGGCGGTGTTGAAGTCATGCAGTTCGCCATGGTATTTTCTGAGTACACATTCGGATGTGACGTGTCTAATGGTTTGGATCCCATCTCCACAATTGCAGTATGGTATCGGCCGCTCCCCATTTGAAAAGTGTCGCGGCACATCTACCGTAATTTATCCGGTGATTTGTGTTAATACGGCTTTTGTGTGCACGAACAGACGGTATAACGGTACCGCGTCTCTACCGGTATCGCTACTGCTACCGTGTACCGCCCCGGTAGGTGAGCTCCTTTAAGTTGGGTATCCACAGGCGTGCAAGGTTGCGCAAATTCATGAATGCGTGATTTTAAAAATGTTTGAGATCCGCTGGCATGCATGCGCAATCGTAGGCGTGCGATTTCATGCTCGCCTGTGGAGTGGACAAATTGTGCTGTTTTCGTCATTTGTTTTGGTATGAATTTATTGACATTTATGAAATTTTGCCCGAATTGTGGTAAGTGAATGTGAATGTGCATGCGTGCATGCTAGTGGATAGTAAAACAGAATCGCGAAAAAATTTGCACTAATCCAAAATTTGGGCATTCTTGCATGCCTGTGGATACCCACCTTTAAGTATCAAATACACGATGCAATCGTTGTACAACGGTTGTATGCGACGATTGTATCGTGTGTTAAGCTGGAAATACACGATACAATCGTTGTACAATCGCGGGTTGTACCAGTCTCGGTACAACCGTTGTAAGTAGCACACACACTATATAATCTGCGTGCGATTTCCATACAACGGCGAATCCGACCGCAGGTTTTCGAATCAAAGCGTACAACCGTGCGATATCGGTACAACCGCCGTAAACTAGCTAACACACGATACAATCGTCGCATACAACCGCAAATTGCATACAACCGCAAATTGCATACAACCGTTGTTCAACGATTGTATCGTGTATTTGCTGCTTTAGTTAGCTTACGACGGTTGTACCGATATCGCTTTGAATCGAAATCCTGCGGTCGCATGCGACCGATTGCATGAAAATTGTATCGTGTGTGTGCTGCGTACAACCATTGTACAACAGTGGTTTACATTTCATTTACGTTTGTGATTTTGTCGGTGAATGTGTCCAAGCAAAGAGTACAGTAACAAATGTTTACGAGAAGATGCCTTGGCAAAATTAAAGGAAAAGTGTTCGGAGCTGATCCCGGCTGTTGATAAATTAAAATATTTCATTATTTTTTTTGGCATAATCACCCAACGACAGCTGTTAAATTTGATTTTCGGCGCAGAAGTCTCCAAATAAAAACGTTCGCAAACAATTCAGATACGTTTTATTTCCTATATGTCGGAATATACATTTTTAATAATAAGAAAAATGGATGGTTAAATTTATTTTAACTTACACTTTTGTGTGTCCTTCCAATTCAAGCGCTTATTTAAAATAAATGACAGAAACGAACACAGTCCACTGAACTCAAAACTGAGGCAATCCACAGCACTATTATTTGTGGTAGCGCTTAGTAACTAAACCCGACATGAAACTTGAATGGAGGACGCACACAGTGCTCACAAAATATTCAGTAATAAAGAAAAAGTTTTAAAGCTCGGCAACATCCCGGCCCTTGTGAATCTGGCTAGTATATGCGCTGGTCGTTTAAAAATGTCGGAACTTGTCTGCACTTCCGCCGCTCTCACTTGCATGTCTTTCCCCGGTAACGTTCGTAGTATTTTACCAATCGGCCATGCTGATCGATGTACAGTACTGTGACACACCAAGACAACGTCACCAGTCACAAGGGGTTTTACTGGTTGGTTCCACTTCGTCCTCTGGCACAGGTCAGGGAGATATTCATCGACCCACTTTTTCCAAAAACACTGCATCATCTGTTGGACTTTCCGCCACTGCTTCCTCGTGGCACGTAACTTTTCTTGATGCGGGTGAGGGATCTGCTCCGAGATTGCTGTACCTAAAAGAAAATGGTTGGGTGTTAAAGGCTCACTTGCGTGAGTGTCTATCGGAATGTGGGTCAGAGGACGTGAGTTAAGAATATTTTCGGCTTCACACATCAGACTATAGAGGCTGTGCTCTTGCAGGTTTTCATTGAATAATGCATGCCTTATTGCCCTCTTTACGCTTCGTACCAGCCGCTTCCGACACCCGCCTGCATGTGGGTTGAGAGGGCAGTTGAAGACCTACTCGATATTACTATTTGCAAGTACATCCGCAACTTTTTCATGGTCCAAGTCATCCTTTTGCCGCTTCAATTCCCGGTGCGCTCCAACAAAATTCGGTCCGTTATCGGATCTAATCCGCACGAAAACTCCTCTTCTGTTCATGAAATTTCGGATACATAATAAGCAAGTATCTGTCGGGAGGTCAGGCACGTAAAGAGTGCAATCCACCTTTTCTCCGCTCGCCGCGCTGTCACAATCGTAAACGGACCCATATAGTCAAGGCCAGTGTAGGAAAACGGTCTAACGTACGGAGTTAGCCTGTCTTCAGGTAAGTGTCCCATGGGTGGCATAGCTGGTTTCGCCCTTCTAATCTTGCATACCTGACACCTTTTAGCTGCATGTCGTACCACTACTCTGATGTGCGGTATCCAAAATGTTCATCGTATTTCAGCAATAATCGTGTCTTCGTTCTGGAGCTTCCATCTGCGGTAGTATAGATCTGTGACAAGCTCGGTAACTCGGTGATCTTTCGGGAGTACGTGTACAGGGTTGTTTTGCCATCGCTTTCTTGATGCGCCCATCCAAATGGATTATACCTTCCGCACCCATACAAGGCGTTAGATTCCAAAGCTTACTGTTTCACTCTTGTCGTTTTTCTGCTTTAAGAGACCAGTAATCCGCCGAGTAAGTCTCTTGTTGAACAATACGATAGATTGTCAGTTCCGCTCTATCAAGTTCCCTTATGCTCAATGGTGCACGCTCTCGACCGGCTGCAAATCTTGTACAGTTGTCCGGAAAACGTAAGATCCAGGCTACCATTCTCTTCAGCCTTAAGAAAAATGAAAATCTTGCAAAAATGTCCCACCCTATACTGATGTGGAGGAAAGTAGATGCAGAACGGAGTTCCTCTACCGTATCCTCGCTAAGCTTACCCCGAGGCCATTTGGACTCGTCCTCTAACAAAAACTTCGGGGAGCTTACTCAAAATGACTCTCGCTAGACTTCTGTTCATTAGTGACACAGCTGACCCTTCGTCGAATAACGCATATGAAGTCACTTCCTTACCATTGGCGAACAACTTTACCGGAAGTATTTTAAAAATCACATTTGTAGTTTGCGGATAGATTACCGAACTCGAACATATGCCGACGTGCTCAGGAGGGCTGTGCAGGAGAATGTGGAGCTTCCTTTTGCAATCACTATCATTGCACTTATGACGCTGTTCACAGCTGCTACACCGATGTCGCTCACTCAAACAATTAAAACGGAGCCTCTTCTGACGCACGAGTCGCCACCGTTGCTGAATGTCCATCTTTACAAACCGTTCACAATTCGAAATATGTATTATGCTTTCCCAAACACACGTTGCAACCTTGATTGTTATTGCCATCCTTCGCAGTGTCTGCATGAAAAAATCTAGATCGTCCTCCAGCCTTGGTATCTATCTGCGATGACTGTTCGTTGAAGTTGACATAAATCGTACTAACCATACTCGACAGTTCCTGTAGCCATGTACTGAAGTACTTTAATGTTGGCGTTGACTTCATGTTAACCGTATGCCGCGCCCAATCGAGTCTTCTTTGTACGGGTAGCTTCAACAACAATTCCTCCATTAGTGTTGGGTTACACAGATGTTCCTCGCAGCCAGCAGCCTCCAAAAACGATGCCAGATTTTGCACCTTGGTGGCAAATGGAACAATCTGCTCAACACGATTTTCGGAGATAGGGGCGACACTTCTTAACCTCATAATTTGGCTTCTTACCAGCTGGTCTGGCCTACCGAATCTGTCCTTCAAAGTCTTTATCACTTGCTCGATGTTGCTGCTATGTATCAATAAACATTCTACCGCCTCCGTCGCCTGACCTTTAAGAGCCTTCTGGAGCCGCAGCATGTTCTGCCTTTCGCTATAAAGATATTCTTCAGTAGTCAAATGATTCCCTAAACATGGGACAGGCTTCGGGAGTCCCATCGAACTCAGGGAGGTCGTACAATTTCCGCGGTTGTTCTTGCCTTAGCGATAAAGGTGTTTGAGTCAACTCGTTTGTTGCAGATTCTACTTTACTGCCGGCATCTTTATTAGTGGCATTTTTCAAAACTCCAGTTTTCATTGAGTGTCGTTGACTTTTCAGGACTTTTATTAAAATGCGATGGATAACTTTGATATAAAAAGAACTTTATTAGAAAGTAAAAATGAATAATTGTTATGCAACGTAAATTAAGAAGCTGCTACAATTCACCAAGATGTCTGACTGAACGTTAAGAACAAAAAGTAATTCAATAAGAAAGAGACAGCTATAATGTTAAAGTAAATGTCGTTGAATGAATAGGATGTGTTCACATAGTTTGAAATCTTATATAAACATACCCTCTAGATGAAAACTTATTAAATGATAGATTTTAGTAAATAATTCAAGACGTTTGTTTTGTAAATAAATATCCGATTTCATCACAAAGAAATTGGAATCGTGGTCGAGGTAGTGCTTTAGTTAAAATATCGGCAAGTTGATCGGAAGAAGGAACATGAGTTACATCGATGTCTCCATTGTTGTACTTTTCACGGATGAAATGGACTCTCACATCAATATGTTTGGTTCTTCTGTGTAACTCGGGATTCCGGACAAGGCGAATTGCACTTTGATTATCGATATGTATTGTTATTGGTTTTTCTTCTCCGTAGTTTATATCCTTCAGTAGCTGTCTTAACCAGATGGCTTCTTTGTGTTACATATACACACATGCATAAACATACAACAAATTGTTATACTAGCATAAGCCATAACTGATGTCAAATGAAATAAAGATCAGTCTAAGCCTAACTGCCGTGTGATTCATTTCATTTCTTAGAACTACAACATGGTGTCAGAAGTGAACTAAAAAAAAAAAAAAAAAAAAAAAAAAAAAAAAAAAAAAAAAAAAATCATAAATTGTTAAATTGTGAGTAGTGTTTCTAAATGAACGACGAAGAGATTCCTAACCCTACAGAATCCAAACCGACTAACAAAATGGCAGAATCTGATTTCAAATTGAGCATAGCTCCGACCTTAGCGCCAATGGACTTCACATGCGGTAATCAAAATTTGGCTGATCTGGATTTTACAATTCAAAATCTTCATGCGTGCTTCAAACATGGAAAATGAATCCGATGCTAGAAAAGTTGCTATATTCTTGCATTACATGGGTCCAGAGGCATTACCGATATTTAATTCATTTGGAATAGGCATAGACAAAATAACTTATAAAGTGGCAGTTGATAAATTCGAAGAATTCTGTACTCCAAAGAAAAATATTGCTATGGAAAGGCATAAGTTTTTCACAAGAAAGCAAATGCTTGGTGAATCTATAACAGAGTTTGTGACAAATCTCAGAAATCTCAGTAAATCATGCGAGCTCGGAAATTTGCAAGACGACATAGTCAAAGACATTTTCATCTGTGGATTGAGCAAAGAGAATTACTCTATTCGTGATAGACTCTTACAAGAAGGTAATGCAACTTTAGACAAAGCTATAGAGATAGCTCGCGTGATGGAGCAGACAAAGACACAAGTAAAACAACTCGAAACCTCAGAGACGTCCATCATAGCTAGACTAGACAAAAGGTCTACACGCACACTCACGAATACATCAAGAAACAGCGGTAAACTCAGTAACACCTATCCTAATACATTTATATACAACGATAAGAGCGGGAACACAAGAGCTTCGTCATCAAGAGCAACAGACAGCAGTCAGCAGGAAAACGGGTCATCTAAATTCTGTTATCGTTGTGGGCAGCAGCATCGATTCAGATGTCCAGCAATGGGAGCATCATGCCAAAAATGCGGTAAACCAAATCATTATGCAAAAATGTGCAAGAGTAAGTTAAATGTAAGAACAGTGCATGCAGAAAGAGAAGAGTTTGATACAGACGACGAAGAAGTATTATTTTTGGGATGCCTACAACAAAAGAACAACAGCAATAGTAATAAGAACAGTTTATGGACAGTAGAGTTATGTATTAACAACAGTGCAATAAGCTGCTTATTAGACAGCGGCGCGCAAGCAAACGTGTTGCCTTTAAAAACATTAAAACAACTAAATTTAGAAAATTTTAAATTAAAACCTTGCTTAGCTCAAATAGTATCTTACACCGGGGAAAATATAAAAACGATTGGAACATGTAATTTAAAATGTAATGTAGGAAAACAAAAAGGAATTTTCATAGAGTTTTATGTAATTAAAAAAGATGATTGTATTCCTATTATTGGATTAAAAACGTGTAGAGAGCTTAACTTAATTAAAAAAGTTTGTGAAATTAATGAAAAGAAAAATGATTGTGAGATTCTTAGTGAATATAGTGATGTTTTTACAGGCCTAGGATTATTACCAGAAAAGGTGAAATTAGAAATTAACCCAGACATAAAACCGACAATTGATGCTAAACGAAAAGTTCCTTTTGGATTAATGAGTCGTTTCAAAAAAGAACTCGATCGCATGGAAAGCATCAAGGTCATAAAAAAGGTTACTGAACCAACTGCGTGGGTAAGTTCTGTTGTACTAGTAGAAAAATCAGATCAAAGCCTTCGAGTTTGCTTAGATCCGCAAAATTTAAATCGAGCCATAATGCGGCCCCATTTTATTATACCCGATTTTGATTATATTCGTTCAAAGCTTGCTGGCGCACAGTATTTTAGTCTTCTTGATGCTATGTCTGGATTTTGGATGCTCGAGCTTGATGAAGCTAGTTCGCTTCTTTGCACATTTAATACACCATTTGGAAGGTACAGATTTTTAAGACTTCCATTTGGGATTAATGCGGCATCAGAAATATTTCACGGTAAAATGGTTGAAAAATTTGGAGATATTGAGGATTTACTAATTTATATTGATGATTTTCTCGTGCATGGTAAGACTAAAGAAGAGCATGATAGAAATTTGAGGTTAGTTTTAGAGAGGGCAAGGAGAATAGGACTTAAATTTAATAAAGAAAAATGTCAAATAGGTGTTACAACAATTAAATACTTAGGACACATATTTAATAGAGAAGGAATATCATCTGATCCTGCGAAGATACAATCCATTCAAAATATGACCACACCAGCATGCGTGAAGGACTTGCAAAGATTTTTAGGAATGGTAAACTACTTAAGTTCGTATATTAAAAATTTATCCTTAGAAACTTTAAACCTAAGATCTCTTTTAAAACATAATGTAGAATGGGAATGGAATAGCTCGCATGAACAAGAGTTTAACAAAATCAAGGAATTGCTTTGCAAAGCACCAATATTATGTCACTTTGATCCCAGGAAACCAATAACTCTCTCGGTCGATTCGTCAAAAGATGCAATGGGGGCTGTCATTTTGCATGGCCGAAGTCCTATTGCATATGCATCTACGACTTTAAATGATTCTCAAAAGAATTATTCCCAAATTGAAAAAGAGCTTTTAGCAATTTATTTTGGCTGTAACAAATTTCATAGATATTTGTATGGTCTTACATTCAATGTTGAAACAGACCATAAACCACTAATTCCTATATTCGATAAGCCATTGTCTAAAGTATCACCTAGATTACAAAGAATTTTGCTAAAACTTCAAAAGTATAATCTAAAAGCCAAGCACGTCCCAGGAAAACAAATGTATGTAGCAGATACTTTGTCCAGAGCCTGCTCATTTCAAGATTCCGAATTTGAAGATATTCGTGATGAGGTTGAAGTGCATGTCAATTTAATCTTATCCAATTTGTCAGTCACTGATGGTAAACTTCAACAAATCAAGAAAGAAACACATGCAGATATTTCACTTCGGATAGTTAAGCAGTATTGCACTGATGGATGGCCAAAAAAGATTACTTTATCGAAATCAGAAGCGCAACCCTATTTCCATATGAGAGGTGAAATAACTCTTGTTGATGATCTACTTTTCAAAAATAAATGCCTCATAATCCCAAAAGTTTTGAGAAAAGAGATTTTAAATAAAGTGCATGCGGGCCACTTTGGGCTGGAAAGGTGTCTGAATCAAATAAGGGACATTGTATTTTGGCCAAACATTAACAACGATATCAAAAATATAGTTTTCACTTGTAAGGTCTGTGCAAAATATAGATCTGCAAATTCCAGAATGCCCCTAACTGTTCATCGTCCAGCAGACCTTCCATGGCAAAAGGTAGGTGTTGACTTATTTCATTTTAACAGCGATATATACCTTATTGCTGTTGATTATTATTCTAAATACGTTGAAACCGCAAAGCTTACCAGAAATTCGACTGCTAAGAATGTGATAACACAACTAAAATCTTTCTTTGCTAGACATGGAATTCCGAAAATCATTTTCTCAGATAACGGCCCACCGTTTAATTCAATCGAATACAAAGAATTTTTATCCGCTTGGGACATAGATTATACCACATCAAGCCCCTATTACCCCAAGTCGAATGGTCTAACTGAACGAACCATAAGAACAATAAAGAACATTTTCCGGAAATGTCTCGAATCCAATACTGATCCATGCATTGGATTACTTCAATATAGAAACACTACGAAAGGTCAGTTTGAGTCCCCAGCTAAGCTCTTAATGTCGAGAAATCTTCGCTCAACATTACCGGTTAGAGTAGAGCATCTTAAACCGAAAGTTATAAATCAGAAGGCACACAGCAAGCATGTGGAAAAATATAATCAAAATATGAAACAATACTATGACCTACATGCAAGAAAACTACCACCAATTAACCTAGAAGATCAAGTTCTTTTTAAAAAGACTCCTACAGGCACCTGGTCGCCTGGTAAAGTAGTTGAACAATGCAAAGAGCCAAATTCTTACATAGTTAAAAACCTTGACGGCGATGGGTTTTTTAGACGCAATAGAGAGCATATAATTCTTAATCGCTCTCAAGAAATTGAAAACACACCAAATTCATCTGATGGTAAGACACCTGAGCCTGTTGAAACTCCTATAAGCAGTGGGTCCTATAAGACACGTTTTGGTAGAGAAGTTAAACAACCCGAACGATTTAAAATGTAAAAAAAAAAAAAAAAAAAAAAAAAAAAAAAAAAAAAAAGAAGTACCTAGATACAAACATACATACTTATATGTACACACTAACTAAGTACGTTTAAATATTTTATAATTATGTTAAACTGAATTTTTTGAATTACTATGAATAGATTAAGATACTAAAAAACTAAGTTGATATTTAATGCAGTTATGTTTGTATGTGTATAAACAAATATTGTGAACTGAGGTAAAAGAGGGAAGATGTTACATATACATACATGCATAAACATACAACAAATTGTTATACTAGCATAAGCCATAACTGATGTCAAATGAAATAAAGATCAGTCTAAGCCTAACTGCCGTGTGATTCATTTCATTTCTTAGAACTACAACACTTTGGTGGCATCGGATGCAGCCATATATTCGGCTTCGGTGGTTGACAGAGCGACAGATTGTTGTCTTTTACTTCACCATGTAACCGGTCCGCCACTTAGCATGAAGATGTATCCGGTGGTTGAGCGACGTTTATTTAGATCACTGGCATAGTCTGCATCTGAATATCCTATTAGTGTGGGCGAACAGTGCTTTCGAAAACGAATTCCATAATGACTTGTCATTTTCAAATATTTGAAAATTCTTTTTACAGCATTCCAGTGGTTGATGTTGTGACAATCCAAATATTTGCTTACATTTCCTACTGTATACATAATATCCGGACGACTTACTATAGCAGCAAATATGAGTGAACCGACAGCCTCACGGTACGGATATTTATCCTCAGATTCATCTTTTGAGCATTGAGTTAAAGCTGTATGTGGATCGGCAGGAATGCTTACTGGATTAGCTTCATTAAAGTTGAATCGATTAAGTATTTCCTTTATGTAACTGGATTGATGAAGAAAAATTGAATCATTATCGGTGTTTTGTTGAATTTCCATCCCAACGAAGAAACTTGGTGAACTTGTGGTGATTTCAAATTGTTTCATTAATTCAGTAAGTACTTTTTCCACATCGGTTTCTGAATTTCCCATGATCAATCCATCGTCTACGTATATGGCTAAAAGAATTTCTGATTGATTTTGTTTACGTGTGTATACGCATTTGTCGGCTGTACTTTGAATAAATCCAAGACTTATAAGCGAGTTGTTTAGTTTTTCGTTCCAACATCGAGGCGCTTGTTTTAGTCCATAGAGTAACTTATTAAGTTTGCACACTAAACTGTCCTTTACATAAATTGCTTCTGGTAAACCCATATAGATGTCTTCTTTTAATAGTCCGTGCAAGAACGCTGATTTAACATCGAACTGTCTAATTTTATACTCACGTTGCACTGCTATTGAGTAGGTATTAGGGCACTTGAGCCTGGGAACCAATTTTTTGACGATTCCGGGAAACAGCCATTTTAATTCGTAATTTTTGGGTAAAAACATGGATTTTGAAATTTTTAATTACCCCGGTTTTTTTTGTTTACATAAGCGTGGGAAAATTTTAATTCCTCATTTTTGGGTGAAATCATCGATTTTGAAATTTTTAATTACCCCGGTTTTTTGTTTACATTAAGCGTGGGTGGGCGAGAGGGAAGATGAGCCTGGGGAGGAGGAGAGGGGGGAGGGGGGAGGAAGGCTGTTGTTTGTTTACATTAAGAAGGTATTGCCGAAGCCAGGAAGTGACGTCATCAAGAAGATATAGGGTTACATTTTTGGGTGAAAACAGGGAATTCGGAGCGTGTGTATTAGTGTATTTAGTGTGTACTTAGTGTACTTAGTGTACTTAGTGTACTTAGTGTGTACTTAGTCTGGGCGAGGGAGAGGGGTGATATGCGAGGGAGAGGGGGGAGGGGGGAGGAAGGCCGTTGCTTGTTTACATTAAGAAGGTGTCGGGTTACATTTTGTTATATATATATCTGTCTGTATGTATGTACATATGTTTGTTTGTATATATATATATATGTGTGTATGTATGTATGTGTATATGTATTTGGATATGATGTGGCGGTATATGAGTCAACTTCAAAGTCGTCGCGTGTCATATTATGTATGTACATAATTATGTATATCGATGTTTTTGTTTTATTTATTGGGCAAAGGAAGTGAACGGCGTCAGAGGGAGAGGAAATATATGCGACTATTTATATTTGTTGGCGGAGTGAAAGCAATGATGAGAGGGGATGAGAGGGGGGTGAATGGCTTGCAGGGTATGGTTTCCTTGATCTATTCATTTAGATCACATTGTTTATTCTGGCTGTTGGCTGAAATGGGTAGTGGGATATTCAAGATCAACATGTCATGGAATGTACTTATTTTATACATATGTATGTATGTATGTACTTGATGTGTACCTATGCATATGTTTGTTTGTATTTCATAGTGTACTTATTGTGTACTTAGTGTGAATTTAATGTGTCAGAGCGAGAGGGAAGAAGTATATTTGCAGACGGATGGGGAACAATGGTGAGAGGGGGATGAGAGGGGGTGAACCATTTCTCGGATCTATTTATCCAGATCAGATTGTTTATTTTGGTTGTTGTCTGAAATAGGTACATTTTTGTTTTTTCATTGCCGATTCTGGCACAGGGAGTCAGCAAGTGACGTCATCAAGAAGATATAGGGCTACATTTTTTGGGTGAAATCAGGGAATTCAGAGCAATTAGTGTGTACTTAGTGTACTTAGCGTGTACTTAGTGTGTATCAGAGTGTACTTAGTGTATACTTAATGTTCTTAGTGTGTACTTAATGTACTTAGTGTACTTAGTGTATGTATGTCTGTATGTATATGTACATATGTATATGTATATGTACATATTTGGATAAGATGTGACGGTATAAGAGTCACCTTCAAAGCAGTCGCGTCATATACCTATGTATGTATGTACATATGTAGATATATCGATGTTTTTGTTTATTGGACGAATGAATTAAAAAGCGGAATAGGAAAGCAATGCTGAGAGGGAGGTGAATCGCTTCTTAGGTCTACTCATCCAGATCAGATTGTTTATTTTAACTATTGGCTGAAATGGTTAGTAGTGTTGATTGTATTGTTTCATGGAAAATTGTTTTTGTTGGATGGATGAAGTAAAAAGCGGAAAGGAAATTCTGAGTCAAAGCGAAAGGAAAGATGTGCGACTGATTTATATTTGTTGGTGAAGGGAAACAATGATGAGAGAGAAAAGAATGATGAGAGTATGTGAACCGATTCTTGGGTATGGTTTCCAATGTGTACTTCAGATCGGATTGTTTGTTGTTGGCTGAAATAGGTAGCAGTGCTGACTACAATGTTTCAAGAAAAATTGTTTTTATTGGATGAACGAAGTAAAAATCGTGTGATTGTAGAAATTCTGAGCCAAAGGGAGAGGAAAGAAGTATACTTGTATGAGGAGGGGAACAGTGGATAGAGTGGGTTAGAGAGGATAATACTCATAGAGAACAGATTGATTATTCTGACTTGTTGGTCGAAGTACTGATTATAATGTTTCAAGGAAAATTATTTTGAGTTGAAATTCTGAGTCAGAGGGAGAGGAAAGAAGTATATTTGTAGGCGGAGGGAAACAATGGATAGAGGGGGCTAGAGAGCGTAATAGTCACAGAGATCAGATTGATTATTCTGACCTGTTGGCCGAAGTGCTGATTATAATGTTTCTAGGAAAATTATTTGGACGCAGAAATTGGTGGGGGTATTCATGTTTCGACATGTTTAAAAGTCTTGTTCTCTTTATCTTTCGATCATATTTTTATGGAATTTGCTGACGAATATGAATATATTGTTTATTTATCTTTCGACCATTTTTTTTTTATGGAATTTGCTAACGTATACAAATATGTTGTTTATTTATCTTTTATTTTCTATGGAATATACCTATTACGTTGTTGTTCTTCTTGCTGTCTTTGCTATTGCTTTCATTCGCTGACTATGATGCTTTTATACAAAAATTTATGCAGGAATATTCATGTTTCGACATGTTTCGACATGTTTAAAAGTCTTGGTCTCTTTATCTTTCAAGCATTTTTTTTTTTTTTTTATGGAATTTGCTGACGCATGCAAATATGTTGTTTACTTATCTTTTATTTTCTATGGAATAAACCTATTTGATTGGTTAAACAGTTTCAAGGGGGCGGGGAGTGTAGAAACATTTCCAAATTTCTGCTATATAAGCTCCAAAGTAAGGGCTGTTGAGTAATAGTTTTATTCAAACAAAGCAATTGAGATCATCTAAAAATGGAACAATTGAACGATCTTGGAAAAATTAAACCTCTGGAAGGATTGAACACATTGGAGCTGCAGAAGAGGTATAAGATCCTCAATGTGTTACGTTGCCAGACGAAATACGGGCCTAGAGTTCTCCTTGAGTTGGAGACAAAGAAGGTGTTTCTGCCGATACGATTCAACTCCGTGGATGAGAGTACAGTGAAGGCGCTATCATCAAGCGAAATGGTGGTAGTTAAACCCATGGGGAATACTTTAGAACTGGAGTTCTACCCAATATCGGATGCAAACCTTTCTGTTGAAGAGGTAGACATACTGTATTCTCAACCCTTTTTTTAAAAACAAAAAAAAAAATTGTTAAATGCATATACATTTTGAGATGTAAAAATAAATAATTTCTAACCAAAAACTGATTTGTTATTGTTTTTCTTTATTTTCTTCTATTTCGAGTTTTGAGGTGATAAACGGGGTGTTTTTGTTTTGTTTAAAGGATGGAGAAATTAAAAATGGTGTGAGTGTGGAGATTCTGAGACATAGGGAAAGTTATTTAGACTGTTGACTGAAATGGATAGAGGGGCTAGAGAGGGTAATACTCATAGAGATCAGATTGATTATTCTGACTTGTTGGATAGCGGGTTAGTGGTTTCCAAGGACTTCTCATCGAGTTCGGGTTGTTTATTTTGGTTGTTAGTTGAAACGGGTAAAGGGGTATTCAAAATCATTGTGTATATGTTTCTGCGCATGCATAAAAAATTGCACATCAAATAAAAAAAAAATAGAGCAAGAGCTCAATACATCATTGATATCGAAC
The DNA here is from genome assembly GCA_949775065.1 of Brachyopa scutellaris. Classification (NCBI taxonomy): domain Eukaryota; kingdom Metazoa; phylum Arthropoda; class Insecta; order Diptera; family Syrphidae; genus Brachyopa; species Brachyopa scutellaris. The sequence continues at coordinate 27,308,802 of OX459112.1, forward strand.
TCAAGCACCGGCATTGATGCTGACAAATATGTCAACACAACAGATCGAACGTAGTTCATCGGAAGTGTGGCTCGTAAAATTTGGAATTATTTATCGGGTCTTCATAAGCCACCTGCTTACTTCCTCCATCCGAATGTTCGGTAGTTTCTTGTTATAAACATACTTTGATGATTCGATTATACCTACTCCTAGCTACGGTCCGTGCGAGGCACTTATGAGGTACTTCTAATGTTCAGTCAGTTTCTTGTTATAAACAAATTTTGCTGATTCTTCAAATGATATGGTTCCCTCATATGAATGCTTCGAATGATAAGGTTATGGGTATCTTTTGTATACACAAATTTTGCTGATTCGACAATATTCCTAGCTAGCTATGGTCCGTTTGAGTCCATTATGCGAGTGCTTCGAGATCAATTTCTCTGATTCGATGACATTAGTACCTATTAATAAATAAATCTAAATCTAAATCTAAATCTATATTCTTAGCTATGGTCTGTATGAGTCCCTCATATGAATGCTTCGAATGGTAAGGTTATGAGTATCTTTTGTATAAACAAATTTCTCTGATTCGACTATATTCTTAGCTATGGTCCGTACGAGTCCCTCATATGAATGCTTCGAATGGTAAGCTTATGGGCATCTTATGTATAAACAAATTTCTCTGATTCTCCTGGCTATGGTCTCTATAGGTCCCTCATATGAGTGCTTCGAATGGTAGGATTATGGTTATCTTTTGAATAAACAAAATTTTGCTGACTTGAGTATATTCATGGCATTGGTCCGTAGCGGTCCCATATGCGAATGCTTCGGATGGTATGGAATATTCATGCTTCGACATGTTTGAAAGGCTTGGTTTATTTATCTTTCTGACCATATTGTTTATTGAGTTCAATGTGGATCATATTTCACACACACTCACACATTTAACAAATTTTTTTTTTCTAAAGCCAAGTTTGTCACATAGAATATCAGTGTACAATATTCGTATAAATAAGGCTCTACCAGCAGATACATTTTTAGTAATTTAGTAATTTTGAACACAAACCTTATCAATCAATATATCATGGAATATATCAAACAACTGATCGAGAATCAACTCCTTATAGCGGAATACCTGTGTCGGGAGTATCCCGAAATGGTATTTGGATTGAGAAGACTGAACGACGAGAATAACTATTCGCTAGGTCATGTACAGGCAGTAATACAAATGCTTAAAGCATTTTCTGAATTATTGGTGGAGCAAGGATTCGATACGCCACCATTGCATCCAGCTTTATTGGCGATTTTATCCATACACCGCTAAAAATAAAAAGTTATAACATTTCAATTTAATAAAAGGTTGAACACATTTTACACTAAAAAAGATAAATTTTTGTTTTTTTTTTCTATTTTTTTTTTCTTTTTTCTATTGCTGATATTGTTGTTTTTTTTCTATTGTTGTTGTTGTGCGATTCCAATCAGATCGGATGCAGATAACAGTTAGCGGATAGCACTTAGAGGATAGCTATTTGCCATCACTAGACTATTAGTTTAATCTTCCGGATAAGGAAGAATCTTTTCCTTTTTTTTTTACCTTCTACCAGGCCTTCTCAGATAAAACTTTATCAACATCAGAACACACAAGTTTTTTATTATTAGCACATTCAATATCATGACGACAAGCCTCATCCAACTGATTAATTCCATGATCTTCCTAAGCAAGACGTTCTTTTAACTTAGTCCCAGGACCACAGAAAGTATATGACAAAATATGTAACTCGAATGGTAATTTATTTTTTAATGAATTTACCAGTCCGTATTCTTCTGATGAATGTTTTGACTGACCTGATATACTCCATAGTCTCTCGTTTAAAGCAATTTCTTATTACGACTGTAGTCTCTGTATCAACCGAAAAATACATATTTACGCAAACTTCTGAAATCAATTCATGAAACGGAATATAAAAGGCGACCGTTTTGAGTAGAATACATCAGTAACCGCCCGGCATTACAGTGAACCAACCATAAAAAATAAATATAGATTACAATGAACTATATAGTGAAACATTAAGCTCGGTAAATAATCCACAAAAATCTGTAAATTCGAATAAATGCGGGAGTGAGAGTAAAAGTGAAAGAACAGAAAAAAGAAACTTGACCAAGAAAGTAGGGAATGCAAGCCAAGAAGAAAGTGAAGTAAAAAGTTATTGAAAATTCTGAATTTCGAAGGATTAAGTGTACCTCGACCCATGAAAAGCCTTTTGAAGCAGCCTTCCAAGCCAATATTATTCTTCACCATTGGTATTTGATTTTGTCTAAATAATTTAATTTAGAAAAATGGCCGAAAAAGGAGTTTTAAAACGATGCAATGCAATACGTGGAATGGAACATATGAAAGGTAAAATAAATAATAAAATGTATGATAATTATATATATACATAGTATCTGGTAAAATAAACGAAAGACAATTTTTTTTTCGTTGAATAATTTGTTTAAATAATTATTATTTAGAATACGAAATGCTGGAAAAACTTTATTTGATTGGAAAGGAGATTCATGAATTGAAATCAAACATTCAGTCAATGCAAAGGCAACAGAAGGAGTTAATCAAAACTATAGCTGAGAACAATGTATTATTGAAAGAAGCATTCAAAAAGGAAACGCTGGGCAACGCAGAGGTAAATCATTTTCTGCTTGCAACTTACATTTGCGTTGAATTACGATAGATTGCAGGGCAAAGCGCCTTTTAAAGATTTTCATAATATCATAGCTGTCCTATTTAGTAATACACTTGATCAGTTTATCAGTAATTACTCTCCACATGTTCTTATAATGTACTTTTCTTTTCTTATTTTAGAAGGTCTCTCTTTCTCTCTCTCTAAAGATGGATACATACAAAAAGACTACATCCACCAGATACGAACTGCCTTCCGATGTATAAAAAGTCGATGCCACAAAAACATATGCATCAACAAAAACAAAAAGCACCCCTTGATTTATACATTACAAAAAGATTAATAAAACACAATGAATTCAACTGAGTTTTTATTTTGAATTTTAAAAAGGAAACGATTGAGTGTAAACTAGATAGATGGAAGGAGGGATAAAATTGTTGAAAAGTGCTGAAATAACATCTTCCCTGTAGGTGATGGTAGGTGCTGAAATAAGGACTAACCTGCGAGTTCTTATCAGCCTAGAACATTCCCCATTATGATTATAAAATGGGGGATCGTTCCAAACAGGGCGGTTCCAAACAGGTCGGTTCCAAACAGGGCGGTTCCAAACAGGTCGGTTCCAAACAGGGCGGTTCCAAACAGGTCGGTTCCAAACAGGGCGGTTGCTAACCGGTCGGTTACAGATAGCAGTTAACGGATAGCGGTTAGCGGATATCAGTTAGCGGATAACAGCTAGCGAAGGTGTTCTCACAACATGGTAGATCACAGATCAAGTTACATACATATCGATGATAGAGCTGACGTAATCGATTCTGAGAGGGGAACGACGGTGAGAGGAGGTGAATGGTTTTCTGGGCATTTTAATCAAACATGTGTGCTATTGAGAAGAAAAAAAGGAAAGGTAAAGTACGATAGCACCATGGTGTAGTGATTAGTGCGTTGGACTACTATGCGATGCTGCCAGGGTTCAATCCCAGTCAGGGTCCAACACCTAAAAGTTTTTTTCAAATAAAGAAAGACTATTCCACTTGAATTTGTTAATCCAATTGAGATTCGATTCTTAGACTCCTTTAAATTTATGGGGTGACTGGTACATCTCTTTCTTCTTCTGCTTCTAGTTGTGGTGATATTGAATTCATCATCAGACTTGATCGCAGTTGGTTGAAATGGAAATATGTTTATAATAAGGTCAAAGATTCATAACATATATACACAATGTATTAATAAACTAGCACTAAGTTATATAGATGATAAGAGATATATAATGGAAAATGGTGTTAGCCTTGATCAGAGTATTCCAATTAACAGTCACCCCATAAATTTAAAGGAGTCTAAGAATCGAATCTCAATTGGATTAACAAATTCAAGTGGAATAGTCTTTCTTTATTTGAAAAAAACTTTTAGGTGTTGGACCCTGACTGGGATTGAACCCTGGCAGCATCGCATAGTAGTCCAACGCACTAATCACTACACCATGGTGCTATCGTACTTTACCTTTCCTTTTTTTCTTCTCAATAGCACACATGTTTGATTAAAATGCCCAGAAAACCATTCACCTCCTCTCACCGTCGTTCCCCTCTCAGAATCGATTACGTCAGCTCTATCATCGATATGTATGTAACTTGATCTGTGATCTACCATGTTGTGAGAACACCTTCGCTAGCTGTTATCCGCTAACTGATATCCGCTAACCGCTATCCGTTAACTGCTATCTGTAACCGACCGGTTAGCAACCGCCCTGTTTGGAACCGACCTGTTTGGAACCGCCCTGTTTGGAACCGACCTGTTTGGAACCGCCCTGTTTGGAACCGACCTGTTTGGAACCGCCCTGTTTGGAACGATCCCCCATTTTATAATCATAATGGGGAATGTTCTAGGCTGATAAGAACTCGCAGGTTAGTCCTTATTTCAGCACCTACCATCACCTACAGGGAAGATGTTATTTCAGCACTTTTCAACAATTTTATCCCTCCTTCCATCTATCTAGTTTACACTCAATCGTTTCCTTTTTAAAATTCAAAATAAAAACTCAGTTGAATTCATTGTGTTTTATTAATCTTTTTGTAATGTATAAATCAAGGGGTGCTTTTTGTTTTTGTTGATGCATATGTTTTTGTGGCATCGACTTTTTATACATCGGAAGGCAGTTCGTATCTGGTGGATGTAGTCTTTTTGTATGTATCCATCTTTAGAGAGAGAGAAAGAGAGACCTTCTAAAATAAGAAAAGAAAAGTACATTATAAGAACATGTGGAGAGTAATTACTGATAAACTGATCAAGTGTATTACTAAATAGGACAGCTATGATATTATAAAAATCTTTAAAAGGCGCTTTGCCCTGCAATCTATCGTAATTCAACGCAAATGTAAGTTGCAAGCAGAAAATGATTTACCTCTGCGTTGCCCAGCGTTTCCTTTTTGAATGCTTCTTTCAATAATACATTGTTCTCAGCTATAGTTTTGATTAACTCCTTCTGTTGCCTTTGCATTGACTGAATGTTTGATTTCAATTCATGAATCTCCTTTCCAATCAAATAAAGTTTTTCCAGCATTTCGTATTCTAAATAATAATTATTTAAACAAATTATTCAACGAAAAAAAAATTGTCTTTCGTTTATTTTACCAGATACTATGTATATATATAATTATCATACATTTTATTATTTATTTTACCTTTCATATGTTCCATTCCACGTATTGCATTGCATCGTTTTAAAACTCCTTTTTCGGCCATTTTTCTAAATTAAATTATTTAGACAAAATCAAATACCAATGGTGAAGAATAATATTGGCTTGGAAGGCTGCTTCAAAAGGCTTTTCATGGGTCGAGGTACACTTAATCCTTCGAAATTCAGAATTTTCAATAACTTTTTACTTCACTTTCTTCTTGGCTTGCATTCCCTACTTTCTTGGTCAAGTTTCTTTTTTCTGTTCTTTCACTTTTACTCTCACTCCCGCATTTATTCGAATTTACAGATTTTTGTGGATTATTTACCGAGCTTAATGTTTCACTATATAGTTCATTGTAATCTATATTTATTTTTTATGGTTGGTTCACTGTAATGCCGGGCGGTTACTGATGTATTCTACTCAAAACGGTCGCCTTTTATATTCCGTTTCATGAATTGATTTCAGAAGTTTGCGTAAATATGTATTTTTCGGTTGATACAGAGACTACAGTCGTAATAAGAAATTGCTTTAAACGAGAGACTATGGAGTATATCAGGTCAGTCAAAACATTCATCAGAAGAATACGGACTGGTAAATTCATTAAAAAATAAATTACCATTCGAGTTACATATTTTGTCATATACTTTCTGTGGTCCTGGGACTAAGTTAAAAGAACGTCTTGCTTAGGAAGATCATGGAATTAATCAGTTGGATGAGGCTTGTCGTCATGATATTGAATGTGCTAATAATAAAAAACTTGTGTGTTCTGATGTTGATAAAGTTTTATCTGAGAAGGCCTGGTAGAAGGTAAAAAAAAAAGGAAAAGATTCTTCCTTATCCGGAAGATTAAACTAATAGTCTAGTGATGGCAAATAGCTATCCTCTAAGTGCTATCCGCTAACTGCTATCTGCATCCGATCTGATTGGAATCGCACAACAACAACAATAGAAAAAAAACAACAATATCAGCAATAGAAAAAAGAAAAAAAAAATAGAAAAAAAAAACAAAAATTTATCTTTTTTAGTGTAAAATGTGTTCAACCTTTTATTAAATTGAAATGTTATAACTTTTTATTTTTAGCGGTGTATGGATAAAATCGCCAATAAAGCTGGATGCAATGGTGGCGTATCGAATCCTTGCTCCACCAATAATTCAGAAAATGCTTTAAGCATTTGTATTACTGCCTGTACATGACCTAGCGAATAGTTATTCTCGTCGTTCAGTCTTCTCAATCCAAATACCATTTCGGGATACTCCCGACACAGGTATTCCGCTATAAGGAGTTGATTCTCGATCAGTTGTTTGATATATTCCATGATATATTGATTGATAAGGTTTGTGTTCAAAATTACTAAATTACTAAAAATGTATCTGCTGGTAGAGCCTTATTTATACGAATATTGTACACTGATATTCTATGTGACAAACTTGGCTTTAGAAAAAAAAAATTTGTTAAATGTGTGAGTGTGTGTGAAATATGATCCACATTGAACTCAATAAACAATATGGTCAGAAAGATAAATAAACCAAGCCTTTCAAACATGTCGAAGCATGAATATTCCATACCATCCGAAGCATTCGCATATGGGACCGCTACGGACCAATGCCATGAATATACTCAAGTCAGCAAAATTTTGTTTATTCAAAAGATAACCATAATCCTACCATTCGAAGCACTCATATGAGGGACCTATAGAGACCATAGCCAGGAGAATCAGAGAAATTTGTTTATACATAAGATGCCCATAAGCTTACCATTCGAAGCATTCATATGAGGGACTCGTACGGACCATAGCTAAGAATATAGTCGAATCAGAGAAATTTGTTTATACAAAAGATACTCATAACCTTACCATTCGAAGCATTCATATGAGGGACTCATACAGACCATAGTTAAGAATATAGATTTAGATTTAGATTTAGATTTATTTATTAATAGGTACTAATGTCATCGAATCAGAGAAATTGATCTCGAAGCACTCGCATAACGGACTCAAACGGACCATAGCTAGCTAGGAATATTGTCGAATCAGCAAAATTTGTGTATACAAAAGATACCCATAACCTTATCATTCGAAGCATTCATATGAGGGATCCATACGGACCATATCATTTGAAGAATCAGCAAAATTTGTTTATAACAAGAAACTGATTGAACATTAGAAGTACCTCATAAGTGCCTCGCACGGACCGTAGCTAGGAGTAGGTATAATCGAATCATCAAAGTATGTTTATAACAAGAAACTACCGAACATTCGGATGGAGGAAGTAAACAGGTAGCTTATGAAGACCCGATAAATAATTCCAAATTTTACGAGCCACACTTCCGATGAACTACGTTCGATCTGTTGTGTTGACATATTTGTCAGCATCAATGCCGGTGCTTGAGTTCGATATCAATGATGTATTGAGCTCTTGCTCTATTTTTTTTTTTTTATTTGATGTGCAATTTTTATGCATGCGCAGAAACATATACACAATGATTTTGAATACCCCTTTACCCGTTTCAACTAACAACCAAAATAAACAATCCGAACTCGATGAGAAGTCCTTGGAAACCACTAACCCGCTATCCAACAAGTCAGAATAATCAATCTGATCTCTATGAGTATTACCCTCTCTAGCCCCTCTATCCATTTCAGCCAACAGTCTAAATAACTTTCCCTATGTCTCAGAATCTCCACACTCACACCATTTTTAATTTCTCCATCCTTTAAACAAAACAAAAACACCCCGTTTATCACCTCAAAACTCGAAATAGAAGAAAATAAAGAAAAACAATAACAAATCAGTTTTTGGTTAGAAATTATTTATTTTTACATCTCAAAATGTATATGCATTTAACAATTTTTTTTTTGTTTTTAAAAAAAGGGTTGAGAATACAGTATGTCTACCTCTTCAACAGAAAGGTTTGCATCCGATATTGGGTAGAACTCCAGTTCTAAAGTATTCCCCATGGGTTTAACTACCACCATTTCGCTTGATGATAGCGCCTTCACTGTACTCTCATCCATGGAGTTGAATCGTATCGGCAGAAACACCTTCTTTGTCTCCAACTCAAGGAGAACTCTAGGCCCGTATTTCGTCTGGCAACGTAACACATTGAGGATCTTATACCTCTTCTGCAGCTCCAATGTGTTCAATCCTTCCAGAGGTTTAATTTTTCCAAGATCGTTCAATTGTTCCATTTTTAGATGATCTCAATTGCTTTGTTTGAATAAAACTATTACTTAACAGCCCTTACTTTGGAGCTTATATAGCAGAAATTTGGAAATGTTTCTACACTCCCCGCCCCCTTGAAACTGTTTAACCAATCAAATAGGTTTATTCCATAGAAAATAAAAGATAAATAAACAACATATTTGTATACGTTAGCAAATTCCATAAAAAAAAAATATGGTCGAAAGATAAATAAACAATATATTCATATTCGTCAGCAAATTCCATAAAAATATGATCGAAAGATAAAGAGACCAAGACTTTTAAACATGTCGGAACATGTCGAAACATGAATATTCCTGCATAAATTTTTGTATAAAAGCATCATAGTCAGCGAATGAAAGCAATAGCAAAGACAGCAAGAAGAACAACAACGTAATAGGTATATTCCATAGAAAATAAAAGATAAATAAACAACATATTTGTATACGTTAGCAAATTCCATAAAAAAAAAATATGGTCGAAAGATAAATAAACAATATATTCATATTCGTCAGCAAATTCCATAAAAATATGATCGAAAGATAAAGAGAACAAGACTTTTAAACATGTCGAAACATGAATACCCCCACCAATTTCTGCGTCCAAATAATTTTCCTAGAAACATTATAATCAGCACTTCGGCCAACAGGTCAGAATAATCAATCTGATCTCTGTGACTATTACACTCTCTAGCCCCTCTATCCATTGTTTCCCTCCGCCTACAAATATACTTCTTTCCTCTCCCTCTGACTCAGAATTTCAACTCAAAATAATTTTCCTTGAAACATTATAATCAGTACTTTAACCAACAAGTCAGAATAATCAATCTGTTCTCTATGAGTATTATCCTCTCTAACCCACTCTATCCACTGTTCCCCTCCTCATACAAGTATACTTCTTTCCTCTCCCTTTGACTCAGAATTTCTACAATCACACGATTTTTACTTCGTTCATCCAATAAAAACAATTTTTCTTGAAACATTGAAGTCAGCACTGCTACCTATTTCAGCCAACAACAAACAATCCGATCTGAATGCGTACACATTGGAAACCATACCCAAGAATCGGTTCACATACTCTCATCATTCTTTTCTCTCTCATCATTGTTTCCCTTCACCAACAAATATAAATCAGTCGCACATCTTTCCTTTCGCTTTGACTCAGAATTTCCTTTCCGCTTTTTACTTCATCCATCCAACAAAAACAATTTTCCATGAAACAATACAATCAACACTACTAACCATTTCAGCCAATAGTTAAAATAAACAATCTGATCTGGATGAGTAGACCTAAGAAGCGATTCACCTCCCTCTCAGCATTGCTTTCCTATTCCGCTTTTTAATTCATTCGTCCAATAAACAAAAACATCGATATATCTACATATGTACAGATGTACATATACATACAGACATACATACACTAAGTACACTAAGTACATTAAGTACACACTAAGAACATTAAGTATACACTAAGTACACTCTGATACACACTAAGTACACGCTAAGTACACTAAGTACACACTAATTGCTCTGAATTCCCTGATTTCACCCAAAAAATGTAGCCCTATATCTTCTTGATGACGTCACTTGCTGACTCCCTGTGCCAGAATCGGCAATGAAAAAACAAAAATGTACCTATTTCAGACAACAACCAAAATAAACAATCTGATCTGGTTAAATAGATCCGAGAAATGGTTCACCCCCTCTCATCCCCCTCTCACCATTGTTCCCCATCCGTCTGCAAATATACTTCTTCCCTCTCGCTCTGACACATTAAATTCACACTAAGTACACACTAAGTACACTATGAAATACAAACAAACATATGCATAGGTACACATCAAGTACATACATACATACATATGTATAAAATAAGTACATTCCATGACATGTTGATCTTGAATATCCCACTACCCATTTCAGCCAACAGCCAGAATAAACAATGTGATCTAAATGAATAGATCAAGGAAACCATACCCTGCAAGCCATTCACCCCCCCTCTCATCCCCTCTCATCATTGTTTTCACTTCGCCAACAAATATAAATAGTCGCATATATTTCCTCTCCCTCTGACGCCGTTCACTTCCTTTGCCCAATAAACAAAACAAAAACATCGATATACATAATTATGTACATACATAATATGACACGCGACGACTTTGAAGTTGACTCATATACCGCCACATCATATCCAAATACATATACACATACATACATACACACATATATATATACAAACAAACATATGTACATACATACAGACAGATATATATATATATAACAAAATGTAACCCGACACCTTCTTAATGTAAACAAGCAACGGCCTTCCTCCCCCCTCCCCCCTCTCCCTCGCATATCACCCCTCTCCCTCGCCCAGACTAAGTACACACTAAGTACACTAAGTACACTAAGTACACTAAGTACACACTAAGTACACTAATACACACGCTAACCCTATATCTTCTTGATGACGTCACTTCCTGGCTTCGGCAATACCTTCTTAATGTAAACAAACAACAGCCTTCCTCCCCCCTCCCCCCCTCTCCTCCTCCCCAGGCTCATCTTCCCTCTCGCCCACCCACGCTTAATGTAAACAAAAAACCGGGGTAATTAAAAATTTCAAAATCGATGATTTCACCCAAAAATGAGGAATTAAAATTTTCCCACGCTTATGTAAACAAAAAAAAACCGGGGTAATTAAAAATTTCAAAATCCATGTTTTTACCCAAAAATGACGAATTAAAATGGCTGTTTCCCGGAATCGTCAAAAAATTGGTTCCCAGGCTCAAGTGCCCTAATACCTACTCTATTGCTAGTAGTACTCGTATGGAGTCATACCTTGTTGTTGGTGCATATGTTTCTGTGAAGTCTATACCCTCTTTCTGTGAAAATCCTTTCGCGCACAGTCTGGCTTTGTAACGTGAGATACTTCCATTCGGCAATTTCTTCACTTTGAATACCCACTTTGATCCTATGATTTTCTTGTCTGCAGGTAAAGGTACTAATGTCCATGTATCGTTCTTTATAAGAGAATCGATTTCTTCCTGAATTGCTTTCTTCCAATACTTGGCATCGCTGCTTTGCATTGCTTCGTTGAACGTTTTGGGAGTACCTAGTTCTGCGATATTAAGTTCAAAACGAGCAGGTCTCTTAATCGTTTCTCGTGGACGAAAATCATATTGAACTTCTTGTACTGGTTCTCTATCATGTGATGATTCATTAGCTGGTTCGAATTTTTGAATCATTGGTGCAGGTGGTCCATCTTCGTCCAGTTGATTTTGTTGGATTGAATTATTGTTATCTCGACAATCTTCACTAATACTTCCATCCTGTCTTAAGCATGCACTGTTGCCTGTATTACTGCTTTCTACATTACGAATGTCAGTTTCGTCGTGGGCATATTTAAAGATTACAGGCCTTGTTTCAGTTGGATTAGTTGGTAAATTTCTAGCTTCATTAAATAACACATGTTTTGATATTTGGATGGATCTATCAGTGATATCGAACAAGCGATAGTTTGTTGAATTTCCATCGTAACCAACTATATATTTCTTACTCTTTGCTTCCAGCTTTCTTCTTCTCTCTTTTGGCATTAATTTGTAAGCATCACATCCAAAAGTTCTTAGGTGAGTAAGATCTGCTTTCTTTCATTGCCTGATCTGCGTCGCATTAGCATCATCTGCTGTACATACTGGACATGTAGTTAATCCCGTCACATTATCAAATATGCCTTTTGCTCGCAGAGCGCATTTGAGTTGAAATTTCCATTGATGAAAATTTTTGCCATCAAATTTGTTGATGTGTATCACATCTAACTTTTCGGCCATATTTGATCTCAGGATTCCTTTTTTTTTATTATTTCACAAGCAATTATTATTAATTTACTTTAGGCGTATCCTGGGCCCATAACCTATTAAAATGCGATGGATAACTTTGATATAAAAAGAACTTTATTAGAAAGTAAAAATGAATAATTGTTATACAACGTAAATTAAGAAGCTGCTACAATTCACCAAGATGTCTGACTGAACGTTAAGAACAAAAAGTAATTCAATAAGAAAGAGACAGCTATAATGTTAAAGTAAATGTCGTTGAATGAATAGGATGTGTTCACATAGTTTGAAATCTTATATAAACAACTTTCAATTGCAGATTCTGGATCATCGTTTCCATTCGCTCTTTCGTACGAAAATTTGACATTTGACTGTAACAGCTGGGTAAATTTAAAATTGGAATTTCGGAAATAAAGAAATGTTGTTTTCTTTGCTTTTTGCAATTAATAGCATTATCATTTTAAAGAATAATTGTCCTTAGATTTCATTTACATACTGTAATGTATGCATTTCCAAGTATGTAGTACCTAAAATGCATTACACATATATGTATGTACGCCGAACATAAAAAAATGGCTTGTAGGTACATAGGACTACGATTTGCTTTCTCAATGGAAACATAAAATGTACGAAAAAAGTGATAATTTTGTTTAGGTAGTAATTTTTTTCGATTTCACTAGTTATTTTGCAAAACAACAAACAAATCACGGGTAAAACGACTAGAATCTGACAACCCTCAGTGACAATCGCTTCCGTTCGCATTCTCTTGCTATGGGCAACTTGAGCAATTGACATTTCGGAAGGAAACTTAACGTAGGATTTTGACAGTAGCTTCCGATTGCTTTCGACTATTAGGTGTGTTTGGTAACCTGTTAATTTATGAAAATTTACATCCAACTGTCAAAAATCAAGAGAAGAGAGAGCCAAATGACAGTGTCAAAAAATTTCCCCTCTGGCGAAATCGTGCTATATCTTTTTCATGGAGTCACCGTGGCACATCCTTCAAACAGCAATCTGACAATTTGTGAAATGTCAATCACTTCTTGTTAACAAAATAAAAGAAAATTAGTTTTTCGTGAAAATATTCAATAGTTAAAAAAGAAGAAGGGGAGATTTTCCCCCACTTTTACTATTTGACAGATGTGCCATTTGTGTTAATAAAAGATAACAAACACACCTATTATAGTTCAGCCCATTGACATATTATATGGACTGCCAGCGCCTCCTATATGTGAAACAGGCCGTAATGCTCCGCGAAAATGTCAAATGCCACGTGCACCTCTTGGCTTACAGAAAATGTAAACAAATGTACTGCGGAAGCCAAGAGCATTTCTTGATTTAATTATGCCACATTTCTTGAATGAAAAGTTAATGGATGAGACTTCCAGATACTATAATTTCCTATAACATAAAGTGGTTTTAAATTTCTATAGAAGTTTAGTGCGTTATTTGAACAAAATGTGCTGTATTTCCGGAATGAATTTTCTCGAAAAATGTACACCATCATAATGGAAGCCAAGAGCATTTTTTGATTTAATTATTGCACAATTCTTAAATAAAAAATGGCTAAGCGTGCTTTGATGTATTTTTATTTCGCAACTACACAAATTGGCTTATATTATTACATAAATTGTTTCCTTGATATTTAAAGGGATGTTTACGAATTTGTTTGTTAAATAATTCAGTGAGTGTGGTTTATTTTGCCGCATATTGCATGTAGGAAGGCTCGCATATACATAATGTACGTAGTACGTATGCTCGGTATAGAAATATCTTCCGAAGAACCACTATTCAGGAAAATCTAGACTATGAAAACTGTCGCAGTGAGCACTTATAAGCCGCAATCTTGTAGATGAAGAAAATGATGCAAGTATACTTACTTATTTTATGTGCGTACCTTTACTGAAAAGAAAAGCCACCTTCTAATACGAGAATGTATGATATTTCCAATTTTAAAATTTTGGGAACACCACCCAGAAGCAAATACAATCAGCATAAAATAAAAGACATGACTTTAATTTTAAGTAGATGTTATTTATTAACAATTTCGAGATACAAAAAATACACAAAATTAATATGGACCAAAATGTACTTAAGTTACACAGATATTTATAATTGACAGGATTCTTATTACCTATTTATTTCTATATATGTATAGATATATGTTATGTTTATTAAAAAATATCCTATAGTTTCGATAACTGTTAATGTGTATGTTAACTATAAAAAGAAGTAAATTTTTAAAGATCTTAGCATTCATATTATTTGGTTCGCTTTAGTTGTGAAAATAGGGATAAGATATAAACTACCAGGAGTGTATATGCATTACAATGTTTAGAATAATTTACAAAATAAAGGAGATAGAATTTATATGTTGATACATAATTTAAGACATAAAGACAATTTTAGAATAATTTTATATAGTATACATAATTAGATATAACTTATATATGTATATTATTATAAAATACAATATTCACTTCAAAAAAAAAACAATAGGCACATTAGATATGTACTCACAAATACACTGACTATTGAAAACGCTAAAAACGCGAATCAGAAAAAATGATTTGTAGGAATACACAAATTTATATCGAAACACATATAATTCGCACACTTTATTCGCAAAATTGTAAAAATTAAACATTTAGGGAACACAAAGGAATGGCAGCCATTGAAACCGAAACACGTATGGAAAACACTTACAAAAAAATTGTATATACATTTTTGGCACGTCGTGTGCGCTCAATATTTAAGAATATTTTCAGACCACTTCCACTATTTTCTTTTATTCACAACACTGTTAATTTGGACATTCTTTTTCCCGAAAGAATGGATTTCCCGATTTTTCTATACGATTTGACTTTTGGCAGATGAAATTGTAAGCCAAGAGCTCCACGTGTAGTTTTGCTGCATTACGGCCTGTTTCACATATAGGAGGCGCTGGGACTGCTAGTGAAATGTCATTTTCATACATCGTCTGCGGACAATTTGGTTCCAACATAACTAGCGCCACGTGTTTCGTAGGGACAGCAAAGTAAAATAATTATCCGCCATCAAGCAAATTTTACATAGAAACTTGGGCCATCTATTGCCCTGTATAGGAGTTACTGCGAAAATACGTTAAATTTCAAATCGTTGTAGCATTGGTACCAACAGATGCCACTACCAAAAATTTAAAAACAGCCGTTACTTTTCTTTAGTCCATAAACTGGAGAAATATGGTAAATTTATTTCGAATTAATTTTTTCTGTTGATTAATATTTTGTTTTGTTGCTTTATAATGCAGTACAACTTCTCACAATTTATTAAAAAAGAATTAAATCGGCAACCAACGGCTACGTGAATTCAAACACAATGTAAGTATCCACATTTCTCCGCTACGAAACAAGAGGGCTAGTGCTTATGTTGGAACCAACGCGAAATTGGGTACCTACCAGCAGTCCATAGGCCCTGGCTACACGGTCAATCCAATACCGATTCTTTTCAGTGAGACAGGTAGATTTTATGTGAGCTAAAACGAGAAGGGTTGATTTCACTAAAAGCATACCGAAAATCCGATTTGATAATAATTCTCGGTGGAAGATGCATGTTCTTGTCTCAAAGCGTTCCATTTCTCATACATTTTTTCATTTTTTTCCGAACGTCGGAGGGTTCACATCACGGAAAACTCAAAAAAATAATTCTCTGTGCAGGACGGAGCACGGAGATTGTGTGTTCTGTTTTCAAAGTGTTTCCCTCAACACATTTTGCGTGTAGCCACGGGGAAATTTTCAATACCTAGTATGCCATTGACCGTGTAGCCAGGGCCATATAATATGTCAATGGCTCAGCCTTAATTCTACACTGACATTTGAAATGTGTGATGTTCGACATCTAGGAGGCGCTGAAATGTCTTATCATCTGACAAAAAATCACAACAAAAATAAAAAAATACGAACCGAAACGAATACACCCACCATTGCACTAAATAAAGAAAAAAAAGCACATTAAAAAGACAAATGAAACCTTCTCATATTTCACTCAGTTAAAACCAGCAAATTGTGGTGATAATTCCAAATATACCAAATATAAGACCAACAAAATGGAAAATATCGATATAAACTTTACAAACTTATCTAGAAATCAAGTGATAACAAAATACATTGAGAATTTGCGTCAATTAAAATCTATCGCTGAACAACATTGCAATGTTCGTGCGTTCCAATTCGACAATTACGTACTTTTTCAGTATTTCGAGCAAAATCGATCAGCCAGCAATAATAATAGGAACACAAACAGCATCAACAACAGTAACAATCCTGTAGCTTTTATTAAAACTGAAATCTTAAAGCAAATTATCGACCGAAAACGAAAAATTTTATTTTGGATTTTCTACCTAGCCATTGCATGTATATTCATATCGTACAAGAATGAAGCATCCACAATTGTTTTACGCAATATACAGACATTCGTCTACCCGGGGATGAAGGTTTGGAGAAAAATGACACTGCCATTGATTAAAAAATTTCCGGGATTGACGGAACTATATGACGAATCATGTTTAATGATGAATCCGTTCTTTCAAGTTGACGACCTTAACTGTGATCCGTGTGCAAATGTTAAGAATGTTTTGGATCTTACGAATATGGAGCAGACGACTGAGTTAGTGCCTTTTGTGTTCAAGGTTTGTATACATAGATAAGAAATAAAATATAAATAGTAGATAGGAATAATTTAAATACATAGACAAACATATACACATATGTACATATTAGGTTTGACTTACCTTACAGACAAATGAAATAATTTCGATTGGTAACTAGTAACACGGCACCACTATCCAGGTTGCTGAGTTCAAATAAGTTTGACCAGGCGACACACTAGTGCCTAACTTAAGCCAGCCCAAATTAGATAACTATATCTAGACATGGCGACAATATTGCCAGCAAACTGTTTTAAACAGAGTTTCGAAAATAGCAGTAGTCTCGGTGAATCTGGGTATCAACACACAAGCCTCTTCAGTTAGCCAGATCTTTAGTTACCTGCTTGTTATAATATGAAAGAAAAACAACAATAATTTTAACGAAATTATCAATTTCAGGTACAACAGGACTACGTTGAACCAGCTGACGTTTATGAACTGTATCAGAACAATCGAGATATCTTCCAGCGCGATGCTTACCGTGTGCAATCTACAAATCGTGAAATAACAAATCTCGACGAGCTGTTTAATGACTTTAATCAAACTCGTCACTCGCAAAGTCATAACTTATGGCGATGCAATCGAATGCAACCAGCCCGATTACTACGACAACTATTTGTTAGACCGGAGCGTCTTCCAAAAACTGGTATTGCATTGGAACGTTATATCATGATGGATACCCCAAATGCCGCATCATATACGCTGCCAGATACTGAATGCTCAAATATGTATGTTCAGCAAGCGTTGGGTACTCGCTTTATAATTTTAAGACCCACACCAGAATGTCGGCATAAGTGTCGTACCTTATCTGTTCGCTTGCCACAGTCATTCGTTTGTGAGTTCGTTATTTTATTTTTGTTTAAATATTTAAATAAAATATTGCTTTTATTTCCTAGTGAGCTACAATTGGTGGTACTGGAAACCGATATCTGCTCCTGTTCCATTGACTGAGACTGTTTCAATTAGTCTTATCGGATCGTATTGTTAAGCATGCGCCTATACTATACACGTAATCAAATTCGATTTTATTATATTACAACTATCCTAGTCACTAAGTTTTGCAAGTATTTGCCAGTTTTTTCTTACAAATATCTACATAACATTTGTGCATACGACTGTGTGTATAGGAATTTGAATACATATTTACAGTGAACATTGGAAAACGTGAACCCCCAAAATGTGAACTACCCCAAAACGTGAACACTGTATTTTTTACATTGGCTGCTCTAAAACGTGAACAATTCTAAAAGCTCTAAAACGTGAACAGACAATTTTTCAACATTTCTAAATAAAAATGCACTGAATTAATTTTCAAGACTTCGGGAGATCCCATAATATTGACAATGCGTAGTATTCGGGGGATCCCATAATATTGACAATGCGTACCTAGTATGTATGTATTTGGTACCACACGTGCGTGTACGTATTGCTATCATCCGTAATTCAGTTACTGTTTTTCTCTTGCATAATTGTTAAATGCGAAAAAGCTGAAATTTTGGAAAGGTTTAAAAAGGAGTTAGTGTGACAAACTTGTCAAAAAAATACCGTACCAGTATGTATAAATATTCATGAATTGAAGCAAAAAGCTGATAAAATCGCAGAAAATGTGTTTTATTTTAAGAGCAATGGTAAGACAATACGGTAGGAATACAATTTAATCCATAAAATGCTACATTCCAAAACATGAACAATCTCAAAAACATGAACACCCTCGGTTTTAATTAGTTCACGTTTTCCAATATTCACTGTATATGTTTGCGATACTATTCGATCTTTTCGTATCCATAAGTTTGTGTATGTTTGATACTAAATAGCACAAAAATTAACATTCAAAATGTAATCATTTTTAGCTATAAATATAATTTTGTTTTCACACAACTTAATTATGTTCTCGATAAATGAACTCGAGTTCCATTTCTAAAAAAAATTGTATCAAAATTAATTTCATGACTGCTAACTTGTAAACATTTCCAAAAAGTAATCGTAAGAATAGTTCGGAATGTAGATCGAAGTAGCTCACTTTCTTTACTCTTTCGAATATGTTCACCACAAAAGGTGAAGACGCAGATGTATAATTATTGCAAATTTTAAATGCTTGTAAATATTTTAAATAAACCCTTAACTTATTTTAATGTATGCGAATTCATATGTAAGTAAATACCAATACCAATAAATAAAAAAATAAACGAAAGTGGAATAGTAATTCCAAAAGAAAAGTAAATATGTATGCATTGTATTTTTGCTTCAAAAACGCGTTAAAAATTTAAAAAACAAAAACAAATTGTACGAGTATATACATAATTATGTAACTGTACGATGCGTATTTCCAAGAGTTTTCTTAATATTTAAACTTAGGTACCTATGTTATGTGCTTTTAAAGGAGTTCAAGCATACGGAATTTTACCGAGATCCCTTTGTGAACGATTAATGGAAAGTGAGAAGTGTTTACAAAACTCAACTAATGAAAAACACGAAACAAGTTTTTTTTTAGTGTTATATATATTATTGTTTTTGTAATTCATCAAAATATGCCCCGGTCATTAAATCTTCTTTTCTTATTCTAAATATTTCCATCAATTCCTCAGCATAAGCCTGACCCTGGCTTATTGATTGTGTTGGCTCGAGACCCACCTCAAATTCAATAAAATTTCCCAAGTTTTCAACTTTGTCAATATGAATTCGTGTACTCTTATAGAGGAACAGATATCTATGCTTTAGTAGCACACCCCTTGCTCCATTGCTTGCCGTGAGAATCTTTTCTAATCTTTCCGGTTCGTCTACTTCGACTTTGTTGTACTTTGAAAGCTTTGGGCCTGCGATATCCGGACGGTCGTAATGAACTAACTGAGATTTGGCATTCGCTAAAAAACGTAACTTTAACCGGCCCATTTGAGAATTGAAGAACACATCTCGTTGAACAATAAGCTCTCCTTGTGATGATGTCAATTTTTTAGCAATTTCCAGTTTAGCTTCTAATTCTGCATCTGAGCCAACACGTGCTTTAATTTCGACATTTCTCTCGTCTGACGGTGTGCTCATAGTACCTATGTTTTTTGTATGTGAATTTCACTTTAAAGTTATTCTGATTAATTATTACTATTTGAAACTACTGCTTTTTGTTCAAAAAGATAAATGAATGAATTGAGAATGAGATAAATTACTATTAGCATTTTACTTTTTAGGTAGTGATAGAAACATAACAGACAGCAACAGCAACTTTGACAGGAGCAAGAGTAACTGGCCGAACACAATGTGCCTGGCTACACGATCATTTCCATAGGCCCTGGCTACACGGTCAATGGCATACTAGGTATTGAAAATTTCCCCGTGGCTACACACAAAATGTGTTGAGGGAAACACTTTGAAAACAGAACACACAATCTCCGTGCTCCGTCCTGCACAGAGAATTATTTTTTTGAGTTTTCCGTGATGTGAACCCTCCGACGGTCGGGAAAAAATGAAAAAATGTATGAGAAATGAAACGCGTTGAGAAAAGAACATGCATCTTCCACCGAGAATTATTATCAAATCGGATTTTCGGTGTGCTTTTGGTGAAATCAACCCTTCTCGTTTCAGCTCACATAAAATATACCTGTCTCACTGAAAAGAATCGGTATGGAATTGATCGTGTAGCCAGGCACATAGAATCCGTCAACCGTCACATATCTACGTAGAAATGTCAAACGATTCTCTTCACTCTCTCTATGTTTCCACCAATGAAAATGCATACTCTCAATTTGTGAATGCGGGAATAGGTTTGTTCGTTGTCGCCAGCCCTAGGGTGCATTGACTAGTGTCAATTATTTTCGTGGTTGTCGAAAAACCCAGTACAACCCCCATTTCATCGAACGCAAATACCTTGCCCTGACAACTGGCATTCCTTGAAAATTTAACAGAAATCAAATTTGGTTAATTTTCGTATAGTTTTGCATTTGCTTAGCTCGTTGTTTTATTAAGAAACTTATCTGAACACAAAAAACACAAGCACAATGAGCAAAACCAACGCAATGAAAAATAACCAAATGAACAATCAGCTGATTTAATGTTTTGACAGCCCTTTTTTCTTGCACTGCCGAAATACTCGGGGTAAAAGGTAAATACAGTGAAGAACCAGTGTCGACAACGAACACAGGGAAGCATATTCAGTGCGTTTTCAGTGTAGCACTGGCGGACACAAAACGCATTAGTGCGTTTTCAGTGCACCCTAGTGCGTCCTAGGGCTGACATCAAACAAACCTAATGTGAGTACTGACAAAGTATCGACGGATGCACTTACTTTGTCCTTCGAAGTTCATGCATCCGTTGGTTATGGGCCATCTCCCATAAGAATGTGTGTATTATATCGAGCCGTCACTTGAAAATAAAGGAACAACGGATTGACGGATTCTATCATGGGCCGGGGCCTTTAAGCGGGGTACACCGTACACACCATCATACAACAATTCGGTTTTGAGTGATATCACATTGGGGGCATTCAGGATTTTAGATGACAGTTAAGCAGCAAATACACGATACAATCGTTTTACAACAGTCGTATGCAATTTGCGGTTGCATGCGACGATTGTATCATGTGTTAGCTAGCTTACGACGGTTGTACCGATATCGTACGGTTGTACGCTTTGATTCGAAAACCTGCGGTTGGATGCGCCGTTGTATGGAAATCGCACGCAGATTGTATAGTGTATGTGCTACTTACAACGGTTGTACCGATATTGGTACAACCCGTGGTTGTACAATGATTGTATCGTGTATTTCCAGCTTTAGTCAACTGATTGGTCTAGAGCCCGAAAATTGACAGAACAGCTAGTCAACTTTTTTTGAGGTCGGGGACTGCATTTTAGTCAAGAAAATCTTGACTAAACGTCAAAATGAGCAGACTGATTGGTTTGGTTATGCTGCGTGGCTGTTGTTTGCTTGTTACATAAATGAAAATACAAGTAAGTTATGAGGGAGTATTTTTATTTTGTTCATTTTTCATGCAGTTCATACACTGTTAGATCATGTAGAACAGTCGACAAACTCAGCAAATAATTGCAACTTGGCCTATGAAATAACTAATTTACATTCCAAACACATGTGTATCTAGTGTTGTTTACATAAAATTTAATTTGTAAGTTTGTTTTTGTTTTTTTTTTATTTAAAAAATAGATTTGTTGTACTATACAATCACAATTCTCCAAGCAATTCCAAGCGAAAATAGAAATCACGATTCCAGAATATCTAAATATTTAGTGACTAAGGCCGTGTGCCAATTGCGTTAAATTTTTATCCACTGGCTAATATTTGACGTTTCTACCAGAGGTGGATAAAATTTTAGCTTTTTGCTGTGTCAATTGGATTAAATGGGATATTTTTTGGTGCCATTTTTCTTTAATTTCCCACTAGAATTAAAAAATTAACCTTTAATTTTATTCACATCACATTTTATTATAACTAAAATTACGAATCTGTTTTCCCAGTTTTAAATAAAAAAAATAACATAA
This sequence comes from Brachyopa scutellaris, assembly GCA_949775065.1. NCBI lineage: Eukaryota > Metazoa > Arthropoda > Insecta > Diptera > Syrphidae > Brachyopa > Brachyopa scutellaris. The sequence goes on from OX459112.1 coordinate 27,331,326, forward strand.
AAACCATAACTAATAATTATTTTCCGTTTTAATGCTTTTGTTTGTAAAGTATATGTAATTTGTGTACATGATTGAACAACAAAGTCCATCATTTGTTAATGGAAAATACAAAGATAAAAATTTCACCAATCAACATTATTCAAACTATCAATTTTATTTGTTTTTACACGATATTGCTCATATGAATTACTTTTTCTATAAAAAAAATATGTTGAACTGGTTTTTACATAATTTTCACAATGGGTAGTTTTCCTATGGTATGTGAACACTAGTGCACTACATTTGTCCACCGACAATCGACTTGGAAAACCGAAACAAACACAAAGCTCCCGTCGTTTCTCTCATTCCTTCATGGGTATATACAAATGTCAAACATTAGCCACAGGATAATTTTTTATGCAGCTCCAGAGCCGGTTAATTTTTTGAAGTCTATAATCACCTCACTAGCGTCAAAAATTAGCCAGAGGATAATATTTTAACGCAATTGGCACACGGCCTAAGATCATGAACGCGCCCATTATCACGCAAATACACGATACATATCCCGTTTATATGCAGAGTTGAAGCCAGCTTCAACCTAGGTTGAGATGCATATAAACGCGAGCTGAGTCGAAGCTGGTTTGACTGGACTCGACTGAGCTATGAGAGCTCAGTCGGGCTGAAAAAACGCATGTATACCTGGGTTGAGTGGTTGAACTGACAAGCTGTCTCTGTGTGTGTGTGATCTCTATGTTTCTGGTTTTTTTTTTTGCCTTTGGTTGGAGTGGGAAATCATTTTGTTTTGATTGCGTGTCTGTGGTTGCGGTTTAAGTGTGTTAAGATATCCTGTCAGTTCAACCTCGTTTGAGTATTTCATCTATTCAACTCGGTGTGTTGCAATACCTAGGTTGAAATCTCAGCTGAGTTTCAACTCGACCACTCAACTCTCCTTATAAACGGTGTAACAATCGTTGTGCAACCGCGAGTTGTATGTAGCACACACACTATTCAATTTGCATGCGGTTTCCAACAATCAGAATTTTGTTTCATTGGGGGCATTCAGGATTTTACATGACAGTTAGTCAACGGGCAAAATTGACAGAACAGCTAGTCAACTTTTTTTGAGGTCGGGGACTGGATTTGTCAAGAAAATCTTGACTAAACGTCAAAATGAGCTGACTGATTGGTTTGCTTATACTAGGTCTGTTTGGTAACCCACGAATTCCTACACATTTGTAAGATTCTTACGAATTTCATGTTTGTTAACTCAAAATATTTGTAAAAGAGAGAGCCAAATGACAGTTCAAAAAATGTCCCCTCCACTGAGAGCGTACACAAACTTACGCAAACTTACGCGGTATTTTTCTTCGCGTAGTTTCATCGATTCTGTCAAACCCGCCATTCTGATGATTGCAAAATGTCATAATCTTCATTGTTAGTGGAAAACAAAAACAAATTTGGAGGTTTTACGCAAACGTGTTTGTTTACTTTGCTTACGAATTTTCCACTGCTGAGACGATTTTCCCCACTTTTCAAATTATTTTAATATTTGAGAGCGAGCTACGACTTCCACAGAAAAGATACCGAACAGACCTACTGTGCTTGCTTGTTACAAAAATGAGAATCCAAGTAAATTATGAAAGAGTATTTTTATTTTTTTTTATTTTTCATGCAGTTCATATACTGTTGGATCATGTAGAACAATCGACAAACTCAGCAAATCGTTAACATCAAATAATGCAACTTGGCCTGTGAAATAACTAATATACATTCCAAAAACATATGTATCTAGTGCTATTTACATAAAATTTAATTTGTAAGTTTGTTTTTGGTCTAACAAATTTATTTTGCTATCCATTAGCATGCATGTATGCGTGTTCCTCATATGACTCACCCTTCACTTACCACAATTCGGGCAGTTTCATAAATGTCACTAGATTCGTACCAAAACAAATGACGTAAGCAACACAATTTGCGCAATCATTAGGTGTGTTTGGTATCTTTTTGGCACACGGAATTGAGATCTGTCAAATAATAGAATCCTATCAAAGAGAGAGAACTCCTCTCAAAGACAGAAAACTTGCACAAAAGTAAACAAACGCTTTTCAAACAACACTTGGTCAAACCTATCAAATTGTTTTTGTTTTCCACTAACAAGGAAGATTATGACATTTCACAAACTGTCAGATGGATGGTTTGACAGAGTTGGCTCAGCCCACCCCGAGGAATTGGTCTTGCAGATAATTCATCGCAAAGAGAGAGCCAAATGAGAGTAAAAAAAATTGAGAGCCATAAAACTGTCAAATTCTATGTAGTTTACGTAGAACTTTCCAAAACTAGCATGTTACCAAACAGACCTATTGCTATCCACAGGCAAGCATGAATGCGCAAACCTGTGTTGTGCTGACCATACACCATTCAACTCAACCGTCAACTAGGTGCAGAATTAGGCATGCAGCGCAATTAGAATACACACGTTTATATGGGAGCGATTACATGTGTATTCTGCACCCGGCGCAGCGCTGCATGAAGTCTCTTTTTCTAATGTCGTTTTCGATTGGGCTTTTCAGATTTTCCTCTCAGATGTCAGATTTTTCGTGCTGGTTGGAAAACAAACGAGATTGATCTGTTTTTCTGCAATTGTATTAGTGTGACATTTCACATCTTGTTCGTAAAAGAAAATAAATAAGAAAATGCAAAATAACAAATACAATTTTAAAACACTTTCTTAATATTTTCTAAATATACTACACAGTTTCTGATAAATTTTTTTGTTGATTGATATTTATTTTGATGTACTGCGTTGCCATTTCATATAAAATCTGCTGGTGTTAGTGCAAGTAGGTGTAAATCTCGAGCTGAATCCGAGATTCACAACAATTGATCTAGAGCAAAAAAAAAAGTGCTCTTTTGGTCGGTTGGAAAATGAAAATTATACTAGAGCTATAAAAATAGCTCGAGATAAAAAAAGTGTTTTTTTTGCCCAATCGAAATCGACATAATACTACGTTTTCTAGATTTTTCACGAAATCTCGAGATTTCGAGAGTATTTCGCCATACATTTTTCTGTCACCGAAATCTTGGATTTCATCGAGATTTCGTGAAATCCTGCCGAAATCTCAATGTGGTTGGCAAGTTGTTAAATCGAACACACGTTTTTAATAATTCACCACATCATTTTGTAATGGTGAAAAACAAAAATAGTTATGAAAAGTTTGTTTTGAATCGCTTTGCTAAGTAGGTACAATTAATTAAATGAATTTAATCGTCAGGGAACAAATTAAAATGGAGACAATGGAAAAAAATAAAACAAGAAGAATCTGGCACCTGGAGGATGAAGAATTTAGCATTGTACTGTGGGAGGAAACATATGCTGATCCCCGTGTTGCTAGAAAAAACAACCACAAATAAATGGCATCATATTTTGCCCAAAAACATATTTATTTTACGCCCGAAGAAATTAAAATTAAACTACACAATCTGATAAAAAAATAAAGGTTAAATATTCTTGTGTAGAAAAAAAAAAAAGCTAAAAGTTCTTCGGGGGTTTCTCCATCAGAATGGTCACTTCATATCAAAATAAAAGTGCCATTCTCGGAGAACTGCAAGAACACTTCGTCGAGGACGGCATTGTCATTGATAAGTAAACGAATCGCTTGGTTATAAAAGTGTATGTATTTTTATTCGTTTTGTTTTCGAAGATGATATGATGACATTGCCTTCATCGCAATTGATTCCAGGGTGTCCACGTTAACTAAAGAATTGCTCCCCAGGTCCATCAACTTCAATGTCTTGTGGTCCGATTTGCTCTCCATGTTACTTCTTTTTCTCAGAAAGTACCTCTGTATATCACTGTAATTATTTATTTTTCTTTATAATTGCATACTATTAATTTAAAATAAACATTGCACTTACAATTCTCCAAAATTTTCTGTGCTGATTATGTTTCCAGAAAAAAACCTTCATAAGAATTTGTTTCCACTTTGAACATGAAGTGTCAAATGAAATCTTTTCTCCGGTGTAAACACCTTTTTTAGGTACCAAGATTTCAATCGCGAAATCTCGGATTTCGTTTTGGTGTAAACGTAGTATATATTTGCCGTGCAGCGCTGGTACTAGATAGCGAAATTAGTACAATTTGGATCACTTGGCACTATATTTTTTTCATCTGATATTTTTTTGCTGTTTGCGACAGCCAGCACAATGGAGGAATTGTCAGAAAACTCCGCATATCTGTTTTAGATGCAGATTAGGACACAGCGCAGCGTGCAGCCTGTCTGCACATCTGTTTCAGGCATGAAAGAGTCGTGACTCAAAAGTCAACGTGTGGATGCAAACGCCTCACCGAATAACCGGTGAAAACAAAAAGTACAAAAGAGTCGCACTCATGATCATGAGTCAACGTGTGGATTTGCAATAAACAAAAACGAAGCAAATATCAAAATACTTGCACATCTCTATTAAATTTGACATTTGTCGGAGATTTTCAAATATCCAAAATATTAACAATATGTCATTATTCATAAAGTTTTTGTTTTGTTATAAAATTTTACTTTTATCATAAAATTACTTTAATTGAATGTTCGTTATCTGAATGGAAAGTTGAAATTACATTTCTTTTTACATTTGAAACATGGCTGTAACACTCGAGAATATAAACTCATTTTGTCGCACTTGCCTAAGCGAGCTAGAGTCAGGAGCAGAACTAGACATTCATGAAACACCGAACGTAGCAAAATGGCTTATAGTATGTACTTCTCTCGACTTTGAAAAAAATGATGGCTATCCAAATAACATATGTGGAAGCTGCTACTCAAAAATACAGACGTCATACGATTTCCGTGTTATGTGCATTAAATCAGTGCGAGAGCTAGATACGATAATAAATGCATTTCCCAAGCTGGAAATTGATAGACTCGAGTTAGATGGAGCATCCGGAAATTTAGATAGTTTGCATTGGCTTCAGCTAGCGAATAAGCTGGAAGTTATTGAAGATACTCCAATTGTACAAAAGAATGAGGTTGGACTAATTTCATGTAAACGAAATATCATCCTTTAACTTTTTTTTTCAGAACAACTCGCCAGTCTCTGAAATCACTAGCAATAATATCGAACATTCCAGTCATTTATCAGATGCGGCTTTAGATGAGCAAGAAATCGATCACAACGATATATTCAGCGGAATTATTGATGATTCTACTGACTATGATTCCACACCCGAACAAAACATACTCGACGGAGTTGAAGAAAGTGCAAAGAAGAAAAATGACAAACCGCCACCAGCCAGAAGAGGTAGGAAACCCAAGGACGAAGACTATACAATGCCAGCATATATAAAAACACCAGAAATATACAACTGCGAGAAATGTCGAAAAAAATTCTTCAAAAAAGATCGTTTTGATGCCCACGTAAGGTTGCATGAAGGTCTTAAGCCATACCCATGCAAACTATGTGATAAATCCTACAACAAATCTTCTCATCTTAAGGCACACATATTGGATTTGCATACCGAACACAACGAAGAATTCAAATGCGAGTACGAAGGATGTAATAAAGTTTTTCGTCGTAAGCAAACTCTGCGCGTCCACTGTCGCATTAAGCACTCAGAAATCAAGTATGAACCAAAAATATTCATATGTGAGGAATGTGGTAAAACTTTCAGGAATATCGGAGCACTTAAAGACCATCGATTTAAGCATACGGGAGAGGAGTATCCATACAAGTGTGAACAGTGCGGCAAGGGCTATGTGTCACAGCGAACATATCGTGACCATCTTATGCGACATGCTGGAATCAAAAATTTCGTGTGTCCGTATTGTGGGCTAAGAAAGACGACGAAAAGTGAACTACGTATACATATAAACTACCATACAAAGGAAAAACAATGGCCATGCCCGGCATGTCCCCAAGTATTTAATAGTTCTGCGAATCTCGGATTACACAATCGTATCGTTCATAAAGGCATTCGACGATTCAAGTGTCGGTTTTGTGATCAAAGTTTTGGCAAAGCAGAAACTCTTAAACATCATGAAATGAGGCATACAGGAGAGAAACCCCACGAATGTACAGTCTGTGGAAAAAGGTTCATTCAGGTGGTCGCACTGCGGGCTCATTTAAAAACACATAACAAAGCAACTTAAATTTAAAATAAGAGCATTAAATAGTTTATTTCAATCCATTATTTTACAATAAACTGTTGAGTTGTTTCATTTGGGGTTTTTAAGGTGTCCATCTCCTTTTGAATATACACGTCCATATCTTTTAAAGGCTTATAATATATGTGTACCAGTTGGGATCCAGCCATCATGCAAAGCATAGCGCTTATAAAAAACTTAGTGTACTGTCCCCATGTAACTCCGGCAGGCATTTTGTTAGATTCCTATGTAGCAGTTGGTTCTGTGATGCTTCTTAAAAGTTTAGATTCCACAACGTTTTTCGCTTGACGTTTTTTATATGTTCGATCTGGTTTTAAGAAAAAAAAAAAACATGTACATAAGTCGAATACTTGATACAAGAATTTTAAATGTTTACAGAAGTTTGTTTCGCCTACTGTCCAGTTTATCATAGAAAATTCAAGAGCAGCACCAAGACAGAAAAATATAGGAAGAAACCTATAAATTCCGAAACTTTTTCTGCCAGGCCACTTGTTCAATAATTCTCTTATACGAACGCTGTATAGGTTCATTACTGGAAAGATAAGTGCTTTTTAATTGTTATGTAACTTTGTTCGAAATTTGGTGGAACTAAATTACCTTAAAAATGTAAGTAAACAGACATAGTTATTATCAAAGTGAAATAGGTATCGTAGAGACTGAAGACCTAAGTGAAAAAAGACAAAATAAAATAGCTGCAAAAATTTTGTATAATTTATTTATAAAAATATTTAGTTCGGTTAAGTTTGTTCGTTGTTGCCAGCCCCAGGTCGCACTGACTGGTGTCAGTGTATTTTCAGGAAGTTTGTTTGCTGTCGCCAGCCCCAGGGCGCACTGTCTAGTGTCAGTCTATTTTCATGGTTGTCCAAAAACTCAGTGCAAGCCGCATTTCATCGAACGCAAATCGCTTGCCCTGACAACTGTCATGCATTTAAAACTTAACATAAATCAGATTTGGCTGATTTTCGTATATTTTTGCACTTGAGTTCGTTATTCTATAAAGCAACCTATCCTAACACAAAACAAGCACAATTAGCAAAACCAACAATGAAAAAATACCAAATGATAAATCAGCTGATTTCATGTGCCTTTTTTTCTTGCACTGAAGAAATACCCAGTGCAAATTCAGTGCAGAACCAGTACCCATGTTCTGTAAGTCTGCTTTTACACTTGTGAGTCTAGACTCACATGGGTGCAAAAGAGTAAGAAAGTTCGAAAAGATGAGAAGGAAAATATTTTGCCCTGTGAGTCGAGGTTGAAGTTTTTGGCGACTCTTTTTGACGTTTTTCTTTTCTCTTCTTCGTTTTATCATTGTACTGCTTCCCACCTAGTCATCTGCACAATACAATAACTGCAAAATAAGAGAGGAATGAATTTGAGTCAAGGAAAAAAGTCTGAAGTGTAAAAGCACAAGACTCACGGATGTAAATAACAAAGAGATATTCGAAAAAAGTCTAGACTCACAAGTCTTAAGTGTAAAAGCAGACTAAATATGCGAAAACGAACTAATAAAGAAAAACGCCTATTGTCGTTTTCGATTGGGCTTTTCAGATTTTGCTCTCAGATTTCAGATTTTTCGTGCTGAATGGAAAACAAACGAGATTGATCTGTTTTTCTGCAATTGTATTTGTGTGTCAATTGACATCTGGTTCGTAAAAGGAAATAAATAAAAAAAGAAAAATAATAAATTCAATTTTAAAACACTTTCTTTATTTTTTCTAAATATTGTACACAGTTTCTGATTGTTGATTGATGATAATGATCTTGATGTACTCCGTTGAAATTTCGTTTAAAATGTCTCGGTGTTAGTGCAAGGAGGTGTGCATTTTGAGTTTGATCCGAGATTCACAAAAATTGATCTCGAGCAACGGGCTTTTTTGCCCGTTGGAAAATGAAAATGAGTAAGTGATTGAATTTACTCGCCTAAAGCCCCTTATTCCCAGAACAAAAATCGTTGCGAGAAAAAGTACATACCTATTGGCTTGATAGTGTTTCTTCCTTAGAACTTGCTGGATGCACACCAAGTAAATAGCCAAAAGATTGTACATCTGTTCAGCTTATGGTTGTTAATGTTTGCTTTGTGCGTTGAATGAAGAAAATCTCGGAGAAAGTGCAAATATCATCAGCTTAACGACGCACCTCATGTACACGCAAAGCCAACATAGTAAAATGTGGAAATTTGACACACTGGTGCTGTAAGGTGCAAATATTGTGACTTCTTGTGAATCTCAATAGGTTTAAACACTTTAATTGCTCGGTAGTAGTCTCCAAGGAGTGAATGAACGTGGAAAGTCCCACAGCGAGAATTAACTCAACATCTTGTAGAAGGAATATTCTCCAAATACTCCAGCTGTTGGAATAAAACGCGTTCTTGTAGTCCACTTGGTCCTTTTTATACGTTTTACTTTATTAAATTATTGTGTAAATTAAATGTTACTTCAGTCTTGAAATTAATTAAAAAATAAAAGCCAAAGGCAAGAAAAAGAAAAAAGAAGAACTCAAAAATTTGTCGCGTCTTCTTCAGTTAAAATTCTGATGCAATCTGTCAAATTCAAATCATCTCCTCTCCTTTTCGCATTCCAGTAGCTGTTTCGTTTTTTCGTCTTTTACTACTTTTTCACCACAGTTCCCCCTGGTACTACAAATCAGGGATTGGAATTTGTTGTACCCTCGTTCGGTTCTCGTACTTCTAGGAAAGCTAGTTTGACTGCTGGTCGTTCAAAGAGCCCATCGATGGTCTGAACTGTTGCGCTTCGCACCTGGCCATCCAATGATGTTTTTACAGCAATTATTTTTCCCTTTGGGTAATTGTTTCTTGGCAGGTCTTTGTCGATAATCATCACGATGTCTCCAACTTTTAATGGTTGCACTGGATCATACCACTTTGAGCGCAGCGTCAGCTCCGGTGTGTATTCATTCATGGACAGCCCTGATGGTTAAGCACGTAAATAGCACTCCCCATCTCTTCTCTTGTCGTCGCCCAACTGCCACTATCAACGGACCAAAATAGTCCACTCCTGTGAACGCGAACGGGTCACAATACGCTGACAATCTTGCACGTGGAAGGGGTGCCATCTCTGGATCTTTCGGTTTTGCGTTTTTAATTTTACACCATTGGCACTTTCGGCAGATCGACCTCACTACACATCTTAACTTTGGAATAAGGTAAGTTTGTCGTAGCTGATTTACTACACTTTCATGGTTGCTATGTAGAAAGTTTTCATGACATCTCTGAACTATAAGATGAGTTATTCCATGGTTTCTTGGAAGAATCACTGGACGTTTGGTGTCTACGTTAACGAATGTGGCTGCATCAATTCTTCCTCGTACTCGGAGAACTTGCTGCTCGTCTAAGTATGGTGAAAGGCGTCGGATAGAGCTTGTGTGATGAACTGTAGGTTGTAAACCATCTGCCTTACGTTCGTCTTGTTTTCTGAGATAATTGATTTCATCATAGTAGACATCCCTCTGAGCTATTCGAAATAACACAGTCTCCGCTAGCTTAAGCTCTTCACCATTTAAAATTCCGTGAGTAAGTAATTGAGGCTTCATTTTTACTTTGATATTAAGAAACCTGATAACATACGCCATAGTCCTTAACAGTTTGTTCCATTTCGAAAACTTAGTAATGTCGATGAGAGGTCGCACGCTTGCATGTACCCCCAATAATTAATTAATTCGGGATCTGATGTTACATCTTTGGGCCATTTTTCCCATGTATCAAATTGATCGTCTTTGATGGGATCATCCCATTCTATACGGCTTCGCCAAATGTCTTGCAGCAATATTTTCAGATATACCAGGAAATTGGAAATAAGTCCGAGAGGGTCGTATATTGACATTAAAACACACAGGACTTCTCTTTTGGTTGGACGGCATTCTCCTTTCAGTACTCGTTGACTGCCTTTGTTATAACGTAAGGAGAAGGTTAGTTCATCTGTCGTTAAACACCACCACAATCCTAATATTTTTTCAGTTGAAGACTCCGGATTTAAGCTTAAGTTCATGCTAACATCAGATGATCCCGGGTTTAATTCTCGCATAACACTACAAGAATTTGATTTCCAATTTCGGATTTCGAAGCCAGCCTTTGCGTGAATTATCGATACTTGCTTTGCCAACTGTACTGCCTCAGACACAACATCAACGCTGTCCAATAAATCGTCGACGTAATGATTTTTTATTATACTTTGCACTGCTCGTGGATACTGGTCGTTGAACTGCATTGCGTTGTGGTTCTTCACATACTGGGCACAACTGGGAGAGCAAGTGGCCCCAAATGTCATGACTTGCATCACATATGTTTCAGGTTTGACATCGTCATCATTTCGCCACAAAAACCTAAGCACATGCTGGTCCCTTTCCGGAATCTTTACCTGGTGATACATTTCTTTTATATCTGCGGAAATGCAGACTTTTCTTTCCCTGCTGCGTATGAGAACACCCAGTAGCGACGAGTTCCAGTCGATGCCTTTCATAAGTAACGTATTCAACGAAACACCATCCACCATAGCTGCAGCATCCCAGACGATTCGAATTTTATTTGGCTTATTTGGATTACGGACAGGAAATATCGGCAAATACCAAATCCGTTCATGTTGTACTTCCAACTCTTTACTGCTGAGCTTTCGAATATAACCCTTTTCTTCATATTCTTTTATTTGTCTGATTAAGTTATCCTTTAACTCTTTATCACATTTCAGACGCTTCTCCAAACACAACATCCTGCGAATCGCCGAGGGTCGACTGTCCGGTAATTTAAAATTGTCATATCTCCACAGAAGTCCAGATTCGTACCGATTTTTTTGATGAGTTGTTGTTTTGGTTAATAGAGATTTTGCTCGTTCTTCATCTTGGATCTGTTTAGAATCTTTCGGTCCAGCTATACCCAAACTATCCACGGAAAAGAATTCCTTTATCATCTGATGAGTTTTCGTATCTTTCGCTGACTGACACTCACACAGTTGAAGATGTTGATCAAACCTGTTATTAATATCTTCTACCGGTTCTATGGTATCCATAATCGAGCGACTGAGTTGGCAAGTTTAAATTTTGTACAGTCCTGATATCTGCAATTCGGAAATTTGGTGCATTTAAATAAGTTCCAGCGATTGTTACATCAACTCTTCTTGACTGCTTCTCCTGCCTGGATATTGTTCCACTCCATTTCAGACATAATGGTTCATTTTTCCCTTCAAGGTGAAGTTGATTCGCTATGTCATCCAAAAAGGCATAAGTTTGCACCTCTTTCCCGTTGCTGGACAGAAGCACTGGTAAAATTCTAAAGTGAACTGCCGTGGAGGACTGGTGACTCATGGTGACGTTTTCATCATTGTTGTTATTTGAGTTTGCCTGCTGAATGTTATGCAGCAGAGGATGATGTCTCCTGGTACAATTGTCCTCCGAGCATGGCACTGGTGTGGCACATTTAAATTGATGCCTTTTGAGACATTGTCGACAGAGGTTTGACTTTTTCACAAACTCCCATCGTTCTGACACGTTCCAATCCAAAAAACGCCTGCAAATGGAAACTGTTTTACAATTGCCTTGACATACCTGACATTTTTTCAAATAATTAATCGGCTTTGTAGGATTTGACTTTCTTTGCGCCTCTTCATGAATATTTAATATTTCTCTTTTAGCTGTTGATTTTGGTTGCACTTCTTTGGGTCGAAACCAGGAAGTTGATGGCATAGCACTGCATATGTCTGTAATGAGATCATTAAGCCAGTCTCCAAGCACGCAAATGTTGTCAACGTCTATTTCATTTCGCCTATGTCTTGCCCATTGCAGCTTAAGGACTGGTGGTAACTTGTCGACGAGCTCCTTCATCAACATTGGATTACACATATGGTTTCGCAGATCTGCTTGCTCCAAAGTCGCGCAAAGGTTTCTGACAGCAACAGCATATTCTATTACGGTATCCATTCGTTCCATTTTCGGCGATGTCATCTTTTGGATTTTCGAAATATAGTGCTCCATTATTATTTCAGGCCTGCCGAAGAACAATCTTAGTGTTTCAATAATTTGTGGTACACACGATGGTAATGCTAGTTGAGCTTCGACCACTTCCCTTGCCTTGCCTTTCAAACTTCGTTGTAAGCGTATAAGATTTTCGCTTTTTGAAAACCCACAAGTTGTTGTTGTCTGATGAAAGCTGCTAACAAATACGGGCCATTCCCCTGGATTGCCAGAAAATATTGGAAGGTCTCTAGCCACCACTTGTCTTGCGGCCAATTGATGCGTAGATAAATGATTGCAATCTACGATTGCTTGTGACTCATATGATGGAAATTTATTTTTCAAATCTTGGAACTCTTTTTTGTTTTGTGGCATTTCAGCCAAGTACTTTTTGACGATATCGTTCGGTTTATTTATTATTGACTTTCCACACGGTGCATCCACAGGGTCTTGTGCATTCACTTTGACCTTTTGATGGATCATATCCTGACGGGATCGTCCGACTTCCTTGTCTGTATGCAATGACTGGATCTCCAGCTCCTCATCCGACATATCATCTAAAAGTGCTTGACGTTGGGTTAGCAGCTGTTGCTGCTTCCGTAGTATTTCTTCTTCAGCTTCCAAGATTTTCATACGCTGACGGATTCTTTCAGATCTTCCTTTGGAACGGTTTGATAAAACTGACGCTGTATCTGATTTTGTTGGTGCTTCAATTGAGTTAATCATAGATTGTACTCGTGTTGCATTTGAAGCAATACAAATTTCACATTTCCAATCGGGATCTTCTGCGACTTCATCGCCAATTTTCGCACACTTGTAGTGAATCCACCTTTTGCATTGCGTACATTCCGCCATTTGCTTTTCTGTATAAATATTATTGCAAATTGGACATTTGCTTACCACTGTTATTCCTGAGATTGACATCATGTATTTAAATTTTTGAGAATATAAATTTTTGAGAATGTTGGAATAAAACGCGTTCTTGTAGTCCACTTGGTCCTTTTTATACGTTTTACTTTATTAAATTATTGTGTAAATTAAATGTTACTTCAGTCTTGAAATTAATTAAAAAATAAAAGCCAAAGGCAAGAAAAAGAAAAAAGAAGAACTCAAAAATTTGTCGCGTCTTCTTCAGTTAAAATTCTGATGCAATCTGTCAAATTCAAATCATCTCCTCTCCTTTTCGCATTCCAGTAGCTGTTTCGTTTTTTCGTCTTTTACTACTTTTTCACCACACCAGCCACCGCGCCGCTTGGGGATCACTGCGAAATAGCTAGAACCTAGAAATTGCTAGTAATTGGGGATGACAACCAAATGAATTGAGAACATTCAAAATACACAAAATGCCTCAGACATTATTATGTACAGTTGTTGGATTTCCTCCTGACTTTTATCTGTAAGACGTTCTCTGAAACCAAGAGTTTTAATATTATAAATGCCGCATTATCTTATTATATCTATTTACCTGTATTGTGCAAATTTTGGAATTGGTAAACGAATTCATCAACTAGCTCCCATATCCATATTTCGGGCAGCTCTAGAAGAACCGGACTCGGCAATGAGTTGATCAAATTAAAGAAGTAGCAATAAATGAAGAACGAATTAAACGTTTCTCTCATTTTGGTCCCCCGGAGTCTCGCGTGAATTTGCCGGTAATACAGAATAGGAAGTAATAATATTTAATGCCACTTTTATTACACTCAAAAACTGCACAAACACCCATTTTATTTATAATTTTATTCCACCAAATCTTTCACTTTGTAAGAGTACAACAGTTTTCCCATTTGAATTCGAATTTATTTATTTCATTACGCGCAAATGACGTCACAAAACTGACAGAAATCGTTTTCATGGTGGACATGCGCAATGCGTAATCTGTATTATTTGATTTATGACCACAAGCTACGATTTTTGTTTCGAAACGATTTTTGTTCTGGGAATAAGGGGCTTAACCGTTATCCCGTTTATATGCATAGTTGAGTGGTCGAGCTGAAACTCAGCTGAGATTTCAACCTGAGTATTTCAACACTCCGAGTTGAATAGTTGAAATTCAGCTGAGATTTCAACCTCAGTATTTCAACACTCCGAGTTGAATAGTTGACTAGTTGAAATTCTCAATTGAGGTGGAACTGCCAGAAAACTTAACACACTTTGATGCTGATTACACGACTCTTTTTTTCGTTCGTTTCGTCTTTTTGACAGTTAGGGGGAGGGGCATAGAAACGAGAGGAAATGAAGTAACGAAAGCAGGAGTGAAAATTCTGAGATTTTTTCAGGTTGATCTTTGACATTTCTCGTTAGACAACCAAAACAAAGCAGAGAATTTTAATGGTGAATTTTAAAATTGATTTTGGAGCTGAATTTGGGGACATTTTACATTTGCTTGTAAACACGCAATTATTATCCTCCATAATAAGTACATTTAGTGCGATTCCAACTGAAATTTTACTATTCCATTCCTAAATATCATGTGAATTTCAATAAACGTCAGAATCACGTATGCACGTACCCACCAATTATTGGCACGTACCAGTGTGGCTTCCGGCCCGGCAGATCGACGATCGACCAAATTTTCACACTAAGACAGATCCTGGAAAAGACCAATGAATTTCAAGTCGAGACTCACCATCTCTTCATCGAATTCAAAGCCGCATATGATAGCATTCATCGTCTTGAGCTCTACAGGGCGATGGCCGAATTCGGGATCCCGGCTAAACTGATCCAGCTATGCCGCGTGACGCTGGAAAACACGCGGTGCAACGTGCAATTCCGAAACAGTTCCTCCGAACTATTCCAAACACGAACCGGATTGCGGCAAGGAGATGCACTATCGTGTGATTTCTTCAATCTTGTGCTGGAACAGATAGTGCGCAGGGCAGGTGCGAACACGGAAGGCACTATCTTTCACAAATCTTTCCGGCTACTGGGATATGCAGACGACATCATCGGTCGCTCCCAGCGCGCCGTCTTAGAGGCTTTTACGGCAATTGAAGAACAGGCGAAACGAGTTGGCCTTGAAGTGAATGAGGACAAAACCAAGTACATGTTGTCAACAAACAAAGAAACATCTGTCCACCGCCTTGGACAAAACGTCACTGTTGGCAACAGTAACTTCAAAGTGGTAAAGGAGTTTACCTACCTCGGAGTAAACATCAACTCCACGAATGACACCTTAGTGGAGAATCGACGAAGACTTACCCTAGGAAACCGCTGCTACTTCGGTTTGGCAAATCAAATGGGTTCAAAACCCCTGACTCGGGAGACAAAATGCATGCTCTACAAAACATTGATCCTGCCAGTTCTGCTGTATGGAGCCGAGTGTTGGACGATAAGCAGGAAAGTAGAGCAGATTTTGAATACTTTCGAGAGAAAAATTCTTCGTCGGATATTCGGTCCCGTATGTGAGGAGGGCGAATGGAGGAGAAGATACAACCGCGAACTCTATGAGCTGTACCAAGATGTGGATGTTGTCCGAAAAGTCAAAACACGTCGACTACACTGGCTCGGCCTCATCGAGCGAATGGACAACAATGCTCCAGCAAAGAGGATTTTCGAATCACAGCCCCCTGGTTCGAGACGATAAGGAAGACTGAACCTCCGCTTTAAGGACCAAGCTACCGCGGATGCCAGTGCGCTTGGTCTAGTCGACTGGAAGCAGCGTGCCCTGGATCGAAGAGAGTGGAAGGCTGCCGTGTCTCAGGCAGAGATTCTTCACGGGTCGGAAGCCCGTTAAGTAAGTAAGTAAGGTAGCGCTATCCACTTTCTGTTTCCCGCCCACTACCATCGCTTATCCGTCCGAATGCGTCCGCCATCCCGAGCGCTTAGTCTGCTTTTACACTTAAAACTTGTGAGTCTAGACTTTTTTCGAATTTCTCTTTGTTATTTACATCCGTGAGTCTTGTGCTTTTACACTTCAGACTTTTTTCCTTGACTCAAATTTGACATTCCTCTTTTATTTTGCAGTTCTTGTGTTGTGCAGATGACTAGGTGGGAAGCAACACAATGAAAAAACGAAGAAGAGACTATGACGCTGATAACACGACTCTTTTTTTCGTTCGTTTCGTCTTTCGTTTTTACATAATTTTCACAATGGGTAGTTTTCCCATCGTATGTGAACACTAGTGCATTACATTTGTCCACCGACAATCGACTGGGAAAACCGAAACAAACACAAAAGCTCTCGTCGTCTCTCTCATCCCTTCATGGGTATATACAGATATCAAACATTAGCCACAGGATAATTTTTTATGCAGCTCCAGAGCCGGCTAATTTTTTTAAGTCTATATTCACCTCACTAGCGTCAAAAATTAGGCACACGGCCTTAGACTTGCGAGTCAAGACTCACATGGGTGCAAAAGAGTAAGAAAGTTCGAAAAGATGAGAAGGAAAATATTTTGCCCTGTGAGTCGAGGGTAAAGTTTTTGGCGACTCTTTTTGACGTTTTTCTTTTCTCTTCTTCGTTTTATCATTGTGTTGCTTCCCACCTAGTCATCTGCACAATACAAAAACTGCAAAATAAAAGATGAATGTCAAATTTGAGTTAAGGAAAAAAGTCTGAAGTGTAAAAGAACAAGACTCACGGATGTAAATAACAAAGGAAAATTCGAAAAAAGTCTGGACTCACAAGTCTTAAGTGTAAAAGCAGACATACAAAACAATCATACCTACGTCTAATGTATTTTCGCATTTAAAACAACTCTTTGAACATTTACCGCATTGCCAACTGAATGTCAGTCGACATCTGTCATCTCCATTCGCTCTATCAAACAAAAAATTGTATTCTTAATTTTTTTCCATTATTTTTCATTAATACTTTTAATTCAAATTACTTTAGTAGAGTATATTTTGAAAAGTCATATTAATTTGCATTTGTTTCAAGCGCATTGAACTCAATATTAAAAAAACTTGGTTACAATTTCGGCGAAAATACGAGCTAGTGAAAGTGCAATGAATCCTTGTTCGGTACCAACACCCTTTCCGGATAATGACGGCGACGAAAGGTGGCTAAGCATTCATAAACGATTTCTGTCTGAGTGCCGTGAGAAAGATCCCGATGTGATATTCTTAGGTGACTGTATACTAGAGACACTGCAAGACACCGATACGTGGAATCAGTATTTTGCTCCGATGCACTGCCTTAACTTTAGCATTCGAGATGATCGTACTGAGAATGTTCTCTGGCGAGTTGAAAACGGGGAATTGGATAATGTTAAACCTAAGGTTAGAACAAGATAAAGTTTTTATGTACAAATATCTTTCATTAATAATTTTTTATATAAAATATAGTATGTAAGAAGTATGATCTGTCAATTTATCATATTATGTATCAAGACTTGATCTTTGAGTTAAAAGGTTTGTGGCGCTCGCAGTTGCCATGACAATAATAAAATTAAGCTCGAAGCTCTGATTGCCATTAGACAACAGTTTTTCGTTTTCAAATCTTTTTTGAGCGGAGAGTACAAGTACATACTTAATTGCCAATCCAAACCGCTTCATCTAGGACTATTTTCATATCCATGCACATACCTACATAATGTGCAAATTTAATTGTATGAAAGGGCATTGAAAAATTTGCACATTCATGGTTTTTGGCATAAGGAAGACGATATTCATTAGAAGATGAAGTTTTCGAGACTTCAAGGTGTAGGGATTGTTGACCAAACTTACCAACTTGGATATTAAACCTTTAGTTATGTAGACATATGTATTTTCCCGAAACATTTTATTCCAAAGATTTCAACTTTATGGGAACTTAAATTTTATAGTTTCTGATATTGTTTTCTTTTGTTTCAGGCTGTTGTGTTACACGTCGGCACAAACAACGTAAAGCACACACCAAACGAGATATCCGATGGCGTATGTCAAATAATTAAAAAAATTCGAGAAAAACTATCCGACACTTACATAGTTCTACCTGTAAGAAACATATTTCGTTACAATAAATAATACTTAAATATATGAATTATTTTGATACCACTATCTTCTTTTAGACAATACTTCCACGTGGACAGCTGCCAAATAGACTTCGTGATAAAAACACGGAAGTAAATCGTTTAATTAAGGAGAAGTGCATCGGTTTGAATCGAGTACAAACAGTGTGCATAGACAAAGGACTAATACAATCAGATGGTACAATTAGTCATCACGATATGTTCGACTATAAAAATTTAACAAACACTGGATCAAAAAAGGTTTTCGAGCCCGTCTACGATTTGTTGTCACAAATTCTTAACGAAAACGAACCGGAAAAAGACCTCACCCCATCAGAATAAACTAAAAGTTCACTTATGATGGCACGTATTCTAAATACCGGTACTAATTATTTAAATTGAAAAAAATAAATAAAAACAAAAACAACACTTAACTTTAATAAGCTGCCTTAAACCAAAAAGAAGAGTAAGAAAGCCAAGGGGAAATAAAGAAAATAAATGAGCATTGCATACCACACAATATCATACGTTATTAATAGGGGATAAGTTTAAAATCATTCCAATATTATATTCAGATCAAAGCATTTTACTTTGCTTAAATATACATCAAATATCCTCATTTAAATAAGTATTATTGTTTAAATTGTTTACTTCTCTAATTAAATTAAAAAAAAGCAGTCAGGAAAAACTGTGAATTGTAAGTACTTCACGGGTGCAGTATTTATTAATATTAAATTTAATTGATTATTATTATTATTTATCACATAAACACGAATATAATTTATTTAAAAAGTTTTCTCTTTCATTTGGTGTTAAAAGGATTGAGGATTTATTTTATATTTGCTGAAACGTGATCTTTGCTTTACAATTTTATAAAAAGAAAAAAATGCTTATGACACAAATTTTAAGTAGGTACTACTGCTATAATCCTATATCCTTCTTTAATTCATATTCTAAGTTTCATTATAGATATTTAAAAGAGGTTTAAGTTCAATTAATAATTTTTTGTTTTTTTTGTGATTTGCTACAATTATAATTATTGCAAAATAAATACTGATGTTAAAAACCAAGACCTACACTTATTTTTAGTTACCTTAAGAATTAGTACACATTGAAATGAGTTTCAAATGGATAATGTTGTACTTGAATAATTGCAAGTTATCAATATAATAAACAACTGCAAACGCATGATGTTCATCTACACTTGAGTATGAATATAGGGGTTCAACGACAAGATAAAATTAGCAACTATCAGTACTTACCGATACCATTTCATTTCACTTACTTGGCGCGTCATACAGGCCTATCGTGAATAAACCAGGGAAATATTTCCCATTCAGCAATCTGATTTACATTGCTGACAAAGGAAATATTTCCATCGGAATTTATTCGCGATAACCCTGATAGCAGCTTTCCACATTTCATACTATAGTTTGATCTAATCCATCCTATTTAAAACGCCTATTATGGTTAGCGGATCGAACGTTGGATATTAAGCGAACTCTTGCGAATAACCCGTATCGTGGTATTATGTTCACAACTGTCATTTAATTTGTTTTTTGTTTTTGCAGCAGTTGTTTCAAAGGCCAACGACACATTCGCTAACCATAATACCACGATACGGGTGATTCTCAAGAGTTCGCTTCATATCGAACGTTCGATTCGCTAACCATAATAGGGCTGTACTACTTCCAACCATATGATCAAATTTATTAGAAAAACGAAGACTTAAAACACTCATTCATTCGCAATCAACTTGATAAAAGGTTAAAAAAGTGACAAAAGATTGAAAGATCTTACAGCGGTAAGTACAGTATTTGACATGATTAAAAGCTGTTTGCCATCAATGTTGAAAAAAAAATGCATTATATATGAAGGGTGATATGCACCTAATCTACATAATAAGTCTAAAATATGACGCAACTGGTTCTGGGATCTATTGGGTCCAGGTTCCAAAGAGCTATATCACTAGGCAAATCACACAGCATCTTTCAAGCGAAGGTGTTCTCTATAGAACAAAAACAGTGCCCGCATTTGCATCCTTTCGGACAGTCAAGCAGCTATCAAATCCCTAATTTCATTTCAAAACTGGTCTGGGACTGATGTTGAGTCACCCTGTTGCCCAAATCACTTAGTTGGGATACAAATTCTTAACATTAAAAAAATAAAAAAATCATAAAAAGATTCAAAATTCGCTCTATATAAATGAGCAAATAATAATATGAAGTTGGAGATAAGAAATCAGTTGAACGAATTCGTCTTTTATTTAAATTGTCCCTTTTAAATTTGTTGATACAAATTGCCTACTCAAAGACAACAGAGCGCGAATTTCAACGGTAATAAATGTTCATACTCGTATTATCTGGCAAGAAGCGCCCACCGCCGTCCTGAGCTCTTCTTCGGGACACCTTCGAGTCACATACACTCAAAACTCAATAAATGGGGAGATGGTAATCTTGCTGAATACTGGAACAAATCCAGAGACAAGCTAAGAAATTTGAAAACTCAGCTCGCGGCAAGGCTTAACATGTTCGCGGACAAGACGGCATATGGTTGAGGAAACTAGCGGGTCATGACGGCATGTGCCTTCAAAGTTCTGTTGGGACAAGACGGGATACCCCGACGAGAAATACAGTATACATATTCCATATTCCAGCATTATTTGGCCAAGACAAATTTTCATATCATTTTTATGCGTGTGTCATTCTAGCGTCCCCAACCAAAATCACGTGTCCGCGGACGTGTTAAAGGCTACTTGAGCTTAGTAAACAAGACCGGACGGTTTTTTGGTTTTCTAACGGGACAGTGCCAATAAGATACCAACTACAAAAAAATTGGATTATCCGACGATGACTCCTGTCGTCTCTGCGGAGAAGAGGATACTTCGGAACACAAACTCTGATTGGCCAGCTGTTGCAAAAGTGAAACTACTCCATATATAGAGTATTTATAAACTTGAAAGAAACATGGAACATTGAAATTAAAACAGGGCAAGATTTATAAAGAGTCAGTCTCAGCTCATCCCTGTGTTAAAGAAATAAGGGTCAGCACAATACACCTCTTAATCGCACTGCACAACCTTAGGTCCCATTACATTTCATATTACAAGCACATACATATATGGTTAGGTTAGTCTAAAATAGATGGTTAGGAGGAAATAAAATAAGCGGAAAAGCTTGGTAATTTTTAAGGTAGAAAGTTTCGAGTGCTTGGAATAGGACCATGATGCACAACCATTTCTGCCCCTACATTATTATACCTCTACCAAATTTAAATCGTGAATCATACTTACGCTTCCATACTAAGATGTGTTACACCATTGAAAACTGTCATCGAAATTCTTTGATGCTTTTCTTGTATTAAGGCTTGTCGCTTATGATTCCATTGAGATCACTCAAGTATAATAAATTTATCAATAAGTTGCACATGGAGGTTTCCCCATTGACATTTTAAGTGACATAAGGTCGTTCAATTCGGAATTAAATGTTCTTATTTGCTGATCAGAAGTTCAATAGTAAAAAAAGCAAAAGTTTTTCATTGTTGTCACAGCATTATATTTATTACTAAGATAGAATTTGTATATATATAATCAGTACATTTAATTTTGTGTGTGCTGATTATTATCTGCGTACGGTAAAACAACGCCAATATGTGCACATCGTTACGATTTACAATAAATACAAATACATAAATACAATAAGAATATACTCAATACTTAATTTAAACTCCACTCAACTATAATATAACATTGTTATACATATGTATGTATGTACTTATGTGTACTTATGTGTGTAATCGAATGGTTATTTATGATCAAAAAGTTACAAAATTGGCTAATCGAGAAAAATCATGTCCATTAAGCTTTCTTGTTTTATAAAAAGAGAAAAAGGTATTAACACAAATAAAAAAACTAATTGTTAACCAAAAATACTGAACCGTTTTATCCACGTTGTAATTTGTGGAGTAAAATTCTAATTAAAACACATATTTAACGCATAAGGTACTTAAATAGTACAATAACAATATTTTAAATAAACGCAAAGCAAACGTAACACACTCTAATTTTAATTTATTCTAGTTTTTTTTTTAATTTGTTTTTGAGTAGTCCGGGAAGCAGCGCAATCACTGCGCACCCTGTGATTAGGCTCACGGAAGTCCATGAAAAAGCATCTCTCGAACTTGTCATATTTTGTAATGTTTTTCCTGTTTGTATAGCAATAAATGAAGGCGGCGCCACACCAAAGAAAGTACCGAATGCAAATATATACAATGGCACGCCAATTACGGGCGATGCTAGATTAATGAACCAATTTGGCAATATTGGTGTCATTCGAAGGAATAGCATATACCTAAAGAGACTATTACGATGGTTGTCCACTTGATTAGTCCACTCAGCTGTCTTCTTTGGCCAGAAGTGACAGATCAGTCGCCTTCCAACTAAATTCGATATGGTATAGCACAGAGTAGCCCCCAGCGCAGAGCAAAAACAAATGAGAAACAGAGCAACGGGGAATTTATACAGGAAACCGAGAAGGATTGATAGGAATAATGATCCTGGAATGGCGAACGTTTGTAGGCTGTCGGTTGTAAACAATAAAGTTAAGGAAAATAACATGTGCATTTAAATAAATAAATTAGTTTTCAAGTGCTAACTGATTTATAATCTATGGGTACACATAAAAAAAAACAAAACTATTGTAAAGGCCCTTAATGTAATATTAAAGAATATACCAATAAATGTAGATGTTAGTCGGGCTATCTCAAATTTAAATTGTAGATATGTATGTATCTTTATTTTAGATTTCCCAATGAGTTGCACATCTTAAATTGGACATTCGGCACAAATGACATCGTTACTAACATTTCTTTCTTCGATTTGTTTTAATGGGTCGTATACGTAACATGTACACACATATTTGTTTGTTCAAAGAAGGAACAGCAAAATTATTCGAAAATCGGAATGGAACATATCGAAATCGGGCCAAATAAGTTCCATCGGTTGTATAAAAGCGTAGATACTGGAAAATTTGAGGATTTATCAGGCCAAATTGATATCAATGTTATGGAATTTTACTGAAAGTAATTGGCAAATCCTGTGATTTACCGCTAAGCTACAAAAAGATTTATGAAGTTTTTAAACAAATTGAAAAGGTAGTCCTGCAGACCCAGGGTACTCCCTATCAAAACCCTTACTATTTTTTTTTCCTTGAATTCCGCCTGTAGTCTTTAGTTAGATTTTTTGTTGTTGTCTAGTTGAAAAGGTGGCCCACTGCTTCGACCACGAGGAAGGAATCTGGTTTGATAAAAATTCGAAACTTCATGAAATTTCAGCGGTAATACCTAAGATTTGCCAATTACTTTAGGTATGTTTAAAATAAAAACTTTTACCAGTATTTGGGTATTTACGGTAACATATTATATGTACATATGTACTGTACATAAAACTTGTTTATCAACAAATGTAGATACGTTTAGACACGGTTATATCGCAATTTCCTTCCAGGGAACTCTTTTTATACTTGTGTTAATATGCAATCGCAAAGCAAAAAAAACATATGTAAATACATAAATATTCACACACCGCCAACACCCAGCACCAATACATTTAAAAGTGACCTTTACGCAAAGCAATTAGCTAGCGATTGTAGACAATAAAACGCTGACACAATGACTGCATAAATATAAAGTAGCATGGAAAATAATAACTCCACCCTATTTTATACTAGGGCAGATCATACTTTTAATAATAAATGTGCTGTCTGTTTGAAAAGGATACAATATGTAGGCGGAGACAATACCAAACATGACTTCAAAATAGTACATGTCCTTGTATCTATCCAATACAGTAGCCAACATTTTCGCATCATGAATATCACGTGGTAGTTTGATGTGCTGCTTTTCTGCCCTATTTAATTACATTCCATGAATGTCTAAACTTTTACATGTGCATTATGTTAACTTACTCCTCTAGTTCTGGGAACATCATGTACACATAACACATCGCAGCCAAGCTCGACACAAATACGGCGGCTAATACCACTAACGATTTCCTTGTAGCAGTACGATCGTCAGCCGACATTATTTTCTTTTGTGCATTCGCTAAAAAACATTTGAATAAATAGTCCATAATATGCACTTAAAAAAAAAGCAAATATAAATATGTACCAACTTACCATCCGAGTTTTTTTGTTGAAATTCCATAGTGCTTATTGCTAGGCGTACTTATTGAATTTTGTAAAATTGCAGACTTATTATCGCGATTAAAATAAATGTTCAATAGGAATATATCGTAACACTGTTATCAATTCTAAATAGTGCTTAAAAAACAATTAAAAAATGCGTTTAATTTTGTAAAACAAAACCAAATACAGTACAGAAAAGGGTGCCAAATAGTTAGATGACAATGACAACTGTCACTTGTCATCGGAATCATACGACACACACAATACGGGTCAGGGTGAATTTCCCAGTTCCCATTCGTTGGTACCTACCTACCTAAAGTAAACAATTCACCCATTTTGGAGGTGTGTTCAGCTGAAAACCAAAATTGTGAGTTTCCATCATTTTCATATAGGTGGCGAATAACTTTATTTTGTTGAAATATGAGGTATTCTATGGCAATTTAACAAAAATAAGATGTGTATATGTAAGCCGAAATAATATTGAGCTAAGATCTGGTTCCTGTGTGCAACACTTAATTTCCAATGAAAAACGTCTATCAATATTATCCCAGCAGGATTTTGTTTTTCTTTAATAATTTACCTGGGGCCGAATTACCGCATCTGTGGGGGTGTGTTGAGAATCGGTCGGAATTGAAAAACGTAAAGAAATTGACGTTTTCAATTCGTTCGGTTTTGCGTTGGTGAAATTGAATCCGGAAGACTCAAAATGTATGTCTTAGAAGATTTATACATAAAATATTAATTATTTCTACCTAATTTAGGGGAAAACATACAAATTTCAACCAAAATCAATCAATCAATGATTAACTTCATGGCAAAATATCCTGATTTGGCAAGGGGTATTACCAAAACAGCAAGTCGGAAATTTTTTTGTCGGTGAAACAGAATAAGAGATTCTAGTTGAAATTCGTAGGGGAACAATTTCACCTAGCACATCTTAAATGTTTTGTTTACTTTTTAGAGTAGGACAAATCTAATTTTTTTTTTCTTTAGTTTGTAAGGCAGGATTTTTTTCCATTCAAATATTTTCTTTTCCTCGAGGATGTCTTGCCACGATTGAGTTTTTTTGCTTGTTTGTTTTTTTTTTAAGTTTTACTACTTTATGTATCGATACGCATGGAAGTTTTCTGGTGCGTACATGTATTTGACTGTAAGATATGAATACTCGCTACTGTGGGTGAATAGAAAGGATGCCGCCGTCTCACTGACGATTGTTCTACGCAGCAATCCCACTGCAACTGAAATCCTTTTATTTGGTGCTGTCTGTTCAACCCTTGTTTTCGCTGCTTACGCAATTATGCAGCCGTTCAACGACGATCGATTTCCCCTATTTCGAATTTGTTTCATTTCGGGCGAATTTCAGCACACCCTTTTTCATTTCGTCCGTTTTTGAAATCGGTTTGCGTTTTCAATCCGGTCGGAATTGATCACAGGGGTGATTATTTACGAATTCGAACGATTTTGACATTTACTTTAGAATTACTGGCCGAACACAATGGTGACGCTGTAGTGGAAGTATGACGCGCTGTCAAAGTTAAAACACATGTAAGCCCTATAGCGCGAACACAATGCGAAGCTGATGCTGTAGTATGAATTGTATGGTGAAGCGCAAAGTTCAGCCAACTTCAACTTTCTACTACCACTACAGCGTCACCATTGTGTTCGGCCAGTTAGGTAGAACCATATTTCCGAAAGAATATATTAAGTTCGAGATTCGCTCGACTTTCGAATACTAGGGCTTGCTATAGAATTGAGTAGGTACCCATTTTGTCTATTCGAACATTTTTATTGTAGAATCGAGTTACATAGTTGAGCCCCAGGTGTTATGAATATAAGCGAAACCGAACCCTTCTTGCCCTTTCAATCTGAGATTATTTTATACAAAATATATATATATACCTACATGTATATTGTTGCATCTTCGTCGAACTATGGGTTTATCATGATTTCAAAACGTCGCAAAGGACGTATACAGCTCAACTAAAATAAAGTTTTGTACGTTTTATAGCTTGATCTCTTTTACATACATACATAAAAAAGATTTTCATTTTATTTGTAAAACCGATTTTTTTGGTGTACATAGTGTTTACGCAATCAAGCTATTCCCTACATATATAGATTTCGTTATAATATTAATTAAGAACTAACTCTGATAAAGTTTCAAACGCGAAAAAAAACTATATACGGATTAACAATCATCATACATAAATAAATTTAACCCTTTAATCGGATAGAATTATTTCCTCCACGTTCATTACCGAACTAACAGGCGTGAGAGACTTTTCTTCTACTGAAGATGTCACTTTGTTCTTTTGCAGGAAATTGCTTATCAATGCGGTTTTTGATTGTGCAGAAAATTCCTGTCCGGGAGGAACTGACATCAAAAGTGGTACTCTCTTTTTAACCAATAGAGTTTTATTAGACGACGAAGACGATGTTAATTGGGACTTAACTTCAACAGGTGTAGTTTTCACTTTTGGAGATGTAATTTTATTAAAACTTTTCTCTGTAGGGGAAGCGCTGGGGGCAGCGGATGTACTGGCTTTTAATTGGGTTTGTTTTTCTTCCTTTGTTAAAACTTTTGCAAATTTTGATATCCCTGATAGTTTAGGTTTTTTCTTTACATGTTCAATAGATTTGACCGTTTCTGAGCTTTTCGTCTTAACACTGTCCTCTTGGATTTCATTTGCTGCAGAAGGTTCATTCTTATCGGTATCAAACTTTGGCTGAAGCTTATAAGACCACTCATTCCGTAATCCCAAGTTTCCCAGTGAATATTTCTGCAAAATATCAGCTGATACGACCCAGCATAACTTCTTTTTGTTCTTTTTTTTTGTACTGCTGGCATCCACTACGGACCACTCGGAGATTTCATCAATTTTTTCCCGGATTAGAGACTTCGTTGGGGTCAGACATTCTCCGTTCTTTATTGTTTCACATGTGTTGGACACATGCTCTATATACTCCTTTATTAGAAAAACTCTGGAGTGTCTATTGCCATGAACGAGACGAACCAAATCACCCATAAGTTCATCGTTTATCTCCAACCTCTTTTGTTTTTCTGGTGGCGGTGTAGTGGGCTCAGGTTCTATTGTTTTTGGTTCGTCTACCAACGGTCGTTCACAGATCATCATTGCACGAACACACAGACTATCCCAAATAACAATTGGACAAAGGTTTGGACGCTTGCCGTTCTCGTCTTCCCAAATTGTACCTATAAGTCGTGGTTTTATCTTTTCCGTTTTCTTTTTCATTTCCTGTGCGAATTCATGTTGGAGTGCTTTTAATTTAGCCTTTTGCGCTTCACGGGATGTGTCTGGGCCAATATCATCTTCGTTTTGCAGTTCTTCGTCACTTAAGTGCCCGTGTGGCACAAACCATTCATTGTCTACTTCGTAATCTTCATCCTCCGATTCGTCCTTTTCATCTTCACTGCCATTGAGTGATTCACCAGGTTCCTCTTCTTCCCATTCATCATCGGAATCTACTTCGTAATCGAAGAATGTCTACAACAGAGAAAAACACATAACTATGATAACAAAGAAGTAGCAATGCTATATCTTTCAATGAAAAACTAACTACAAAATTAGATCTACACGAAACAATATGGCTTTTTTTATTATGTGCCACACTAACCTTATCTGTAGCAAATGGTCTTCTTGGGGTGATCACAGTGCTTTTTTTTCTCCATGTACCAAAGAATGGCGGGCGACGGTTTTCACGGAAAAGGTACAGTTTCGCTTTATATTTTTGGATTGGTTTCGATCTGACCTCATCAATAGCCTGAGCTGCTGTTTCGAGTTCATCTTCTAAAATAAAGATCTCGGAGTTAATCAATTCCAACGTTTTCATTGGATTCAACTTACCAATTATGATAACTTCATCAAAATCGCTGTCTTTCAAAACGGTTCTTAATCCTCTCAACGGAATATATTTCCCATTCTTTAGTTCATCGATGTAAAGAGCGGCTTCATCAGGTTGAGTACTTTTGAGAAAAGAATCCAGCTTTTCTCGTGAACGTTCCTTAAACTCCCGCCGAACTAGTGGAGCAAGTTTCATGTCACCCTTTACTTGGAATGGTCGAAAAGCCAAAGAATCTACACTCCTTGGGTCTTCTCTGGACTCCTGATCATCTTCCGCTGAAGTCTTTGTACCTTTTGCGACAAAGAACTTTGTGAATGCTTGAGCAGCTTTTTTCTTTTTGGTTTCCTCTTCTTCTTTCTCAAGTTCTTTACGACGTCGATCATCTTCCCTTTTGCGGCGTTCGTCTTCCTTTGCCTCGTCTTTTTTTCGTTTTTCTTCGTTCTTCGCCTCTATTTCAGCCAGACGCTTACGCTCCTTATCTTCCTTTTCTTTGCGACGTTGTTCTTCTTTTTCTTCTCGTTCACGACGCTTTAGTTCGTCCTTCTCTTCACGTTCCTTTTTTCGTTGCAACTCACGTTCATCGCGTTCTTTCTGTTTAAGCATCTTTTCTTCTTGCATCTTACGTTCGCGTTCTTCACGTTGTTCCTGCAGCTTGCGCTCTTTCTCCTCTTTCAGCTCTTGAAGTTTCAGTTCCTTTTCGTCACGTGTTTTTTTTCTACGCTCCATAAGTTTACGTTGTTTAGGAGTAAGCGATTTGCCATGCGACTTATTATTGATTGATGTAATCGCTGCATTTGATTTTGCCGATACAATTTCCAGTTCGGGTGAAAGTTCTTCAGATTTTTGATCCGCCTCAGACTGTCTAGTAGATCTTCGCGAGAACACTTTTTTCTTGGTAGGAGTTTCCTGGTCGCAAGTCAAGTCATTGACAATGCAGTTTGCATTATCGTCTTCACTGGAAAGTTTACTGTTTGTGCTCTTTTTTTTCTCCGATCTGCAAGTCTTTTTTTCGGAAGTGTTCAATATATTAGATTCATCTTCTGTGTTATCAGCTTTACCTACTTTTAATATAATTAACTTATTTTCCGCAGAACTCTTAGACAATTCCTCATCGAATATTGTAACATCATCTGAAATATGTTTTTTTATATTCAATTCTAAATTAGATTTATGTTGCGCTTTTATTGGACTACCATTACCCTGTGTACTTTTATTTAAATCTTCATGCGCTTTCGTCAGGTCTTTACTTATTACTGACTCTTTTTGTGATACTACGTCATTATTCTGCGCTCTGCCTTCAGAAAGTTTTTTTTTTTTAGTAGGATTCTGTTGTTCGTCAGACACGAACTCAACATCACTCGAATCGCTTGCTTCGAGCTTTAGCGAACAAGATGCTCCTTTGGACTTCCTCTTCTTTTTCTTTCCACTCAGTGGGAGTTTTATTAGTACCTTGGGTGTGGTAGAACTTCCAGCGCTATGAGAAGCACATTTGTTTGCTTTATTTTTTAACGTGACAGGTGTCTTAGGTGATAGAATCTGCGAAATATCTTTATCTTCTTCATCGTCCACGGTAATAACATCTTGGGTAGCAACAGCTGCATCAGAAATAGTTTCTATTTTGTCTATGGTCAAATTTTCTTTACTGTCAGACTTACCAATCTTTTTTGGATTTTCAGTCTCTTCTGTGTAAGATAGTTTTCGTTTCTTAGGAGGAATTTCTAGATTAGCAGGATGAACACATCCACCAACGGCTGTTGGTGGCGTAGATCCTGCAAGTATTTTGAATGGAAGTCTAGCCTGTACGAGTTTCTTTCCGGTATTTGATTCTTTTCCATTTTTCTTTTCGTTGGACAGGGTCTTTTTTTGGGCGCTAAGCATATTTCCCTTTTGGGCACTACGGGATGTAACTATTTTCATATAAGTTAAAAATAATTTGTTTTAATATACACTTTATTTACGAAACCCGCTTATTGAACGTCAATTTAAGTGTAAAAACGCGCCAACTGATCCTACCCAACTGAGGTATGAAGTTGGATGTGACTTAAATTAAAATAAGTTGATGTCAACTGACATAATTTCTGTAAGGGTTGCCAGTATGTCTGCTTTTACACTTAGACTGGTGAGTCTAGACTCACATGGGTGCAAAAGAGTAAGAAAATTCGAAAAGATGAGAAGGAAAATATTTTGTCCTGTGAGTCGAGGGTAAAGTTTTTGGCGACTCTTTTTGACGTTTTCCTTTTCTCTTCTTCGTTTTATCATTGTGTTTCTTCCCACCTAGTCATCTGCACAATACAAGAACTGCGAAATAAAAGAGGAATGTCAAATTCGAGTCAAGGAAAAAAGTCGGATGTAAATAACAAAGAGAAATTCGAATAAAGTCTAGACTCACAAGTCTTAAGTGTAAAAGCAGACTATCCAACTGGGTCAGTTTAAAAACTAGCTCCACTAGCTCCACTGTTTCAAAGGGGCGAATAATGGAACCTTCAACATAAGGCGTGTTTTTTTCAAATCTATATAGACTTCGAAAAAGCTCTCCATGTAAAAATAAGACTGAATAATTATCCAGGCTAAGGTTTTGTTTTATCTTACATTGAAAACATGTTGCGGAAACATGTTGCGGAAACATGTTTAGCCTATTTAGATTTGAAAAAAACACTCCTATTATATTTTAAACAATAAAATAGGCGTGTTTTTTTTTGGCATGAGTACGATAAGTTTGGCGCAAAGATTTGAAAATGCCATTGTGTAGATCTCGGTAAAATAAGCATAAAATATTAAGTAAAACATATTGATTAATCGCTTAGTTGAGGAGATATCAAGGTTTCAAAATTAATTTTTTCCTATGGAAATTAGGTAATTATTTTAGCTTCGGTACGAAAAAGAAGTGTTGCATACATCTAGGCGTAAAACGAAAAAATTGTTTTTAAGAATTTAATTAAAGAAATTTTATAAAATCACGCGATTATTTTAGTTTTATTTTTTCAAAGTCTGATCCTCAAAAACTAAGATTATATAAATTTCTGTACTCGAAGGTTTAAACCTCGATATATTTTAAACCAAGCGATTAATCAATATTTTTAACCTAATATTTTGTGCTTATATCACCGAGATATACGAAATGGCATTATGAAATCTTTGCGCCAAACTTATCGCACTCATGCCATTTTTCTAAGCCTATATAGGATTAAAAAAAAGCTGTCAATGCATAACACATCAAAACGTTACCCTGGATAACTATCCAGTCTAAGGTTTTGTTCTATTTTATATGAAAAACATGTTGCTATATAGGCTAAAAAAACACGCCCAATATCAAACATACAAAAGCGAAAGTGAACATATTTTAAACATATTCAATATATATATTCAAGTTTGCCGTTTTAAGATCAAATTTTTCTTCCTGAAATATGTGAGAATGACATTAGGGGGGTACACACAGCGCCTCCTATATGTGAAACAGGCCGTAATGCAGCAAAACTACACGTGGAGCTCTTGGCTTACAATTTCGTCTGCCAAACGTCAAATCGTATAGAAAAATCGGCAAATCCATTCTTTCGGGAAAAAGAATGTCCAAATTAACAGTGTTGTGAATTAAAGAAAATAGTGGAAATGGCCTGAAAATGTTCTTAAATATTGAGCGCACACGACGTGCCAAAAATTTATATACAATTTTTTTGTTTAATGTTTTTTTTTTGACTTTAAAGTGTTCTCCATGCGTGTTTCGGTTTCAATGGCTGCCATCGCATAGTTCCTTTGTATTCCCTAAATGTTTAATTTTTACAATTTTTCGAATAAAGTGCGCGAATTATATGTTTCGATATAAATTTGTGTATTCCTAAGAATCATTTTTTTTTTAAGTGAATATTGTATTTTATAATAATATAATATCTAATTATGTATACTATATAAAGTTATTCTAAAACTGTCTTTATTTCTTAAATTATGTATCAACATATAAATTCTATCTCCTTTATTTTGTTAATTATTCTAAACTTTGTATTGCATATGTACTCCTGGTAGTTTATATCTTATCCCTATTTTCACAATTAAAGCGAACCAAATAATATGAATTCTAAGATCTTTAAAAATGTACTTCTTTTCATAGTTAACATACACATTAACAATTATCGAAACAATTGGATATTTTTTAATAAACATCACATATGTATATCTATATATAGAAATAAATAGGTAATAAGAATCTTGTCAATTATAAATATCTGTGTAACTTAAGTACATTTTGGTCCATATTAATTTCTTGTATATTTTGTCTGTCGAACTTGTTAATAAATAACATCTACTTAAAATAAAAGTCGTGTCTTTTATTCTATGCTGATTGTATTTGCTTCTGGGTGGTGTTCCTAAAATTTTAAAATTGGAAATATTATACATTCTCGTATTAGAAGGTGGCTTTTCTTTTCAGTAAGGGTACGCACATAAAATAAGTAAGTATACTTGCACCATTTTCTTCATCTACAAGATTGCGGCTTATAAGTGCTCACTGCGACAGTTTTCATAATCTAGATTTTCCAATAGTGGTTCTTCGGAAGATATTTCTATACCGAGCATACGTACTACGTATGTACATTGTAAATATGTATATGCAAACCTTCCTACATGCAATATGCGGCAAAATAAACCACACTCACTGAATTATTTAACAAAAACATTCGTAAACATCCCTTTAAATATCAAGGAAACAATTTATGTAATAATATAAGCCAATTTGTGTAGTTGCGAAATAAAAATACATCAAAACACGTTTAGCCATTTTTTCTTTAAGAATTGTGCAATAAATAAATCAAAAACTGCTCTTGGTTTCCATTATGATGGTGTACATTTTTCGAGAAAATTCATTCCGGAAATACAGCTCATTTTGTTCAAATAACGCACTAAACTTCTATAAAAATCTAACAACTTACGTTATTGCAAATTATAGTATCGGAAAGTCTCATCCATTAACTTTTCATTCAAGAAATGTGGCATAATTAAAGCAAGAAATGCTCTTGGCTTCCGCAGTACATTTGTTTACATTTTCTGTAAGCCAAGAGGTGCACGTGGCATTTGACATTTTCGCGGAGCATTACGGCCTGTTTCACATATAGGAGGCGCTGTAGTACTATAGGTCTGTTTGGTAACATTCTAGTTTTGGAAAGTTCTGTGGCGGACTTGGCAACTCGCTGAGATTTGACATCGCCATTAATTGCACAGCGCCACCTATATCTGAAAGGAGAAGAGAAAAGAAAGACACTTCCTAGCATTTTTAAACAAAAAGTATTTCATCATTCTTTCTTCGTAAGCACGTCAGCTCAGACATTAAAAACAGTTTTAAAACCGAACAATAAAGCGCATTAATTTAAACGATTTGGGAATAGTTTTATTTTTAACAATTAACAGAAATCCCATAACTGGTGACCCCGAGCTACAATGCCCCCTAAAAAAGAAAATGGTAATAATGTCGGAGGTGACACAGGTTCCAATCCTTCTGACCGTACAATTACGGAGACGGTGGCACGTACAAGGATTCAGCTTCCACTATTTTGGCCGAACGATCCAGAACTCTGGTTCATACAAATCGAAGCAAGATTTCACATGTATTAACTGAAGGCTGATGCCGACCAATATTATACAGTTCTAGCAGCTTTAGAGGACCCTACAGTTCTCACACAAATTTCGGACATTTTGCGATCACCACCGCTCAAAGATAAGTATGTGACCTTGAAAGAAACATTAATTACTCGTTTTGCAGAATAAAAGCAAAAACAACTTAACAAGTTCCTCGCCGAATTGTCTTTGGACAACATAAAAACCATCGCAACTTTTGCGCGAAATGCGTAATATCGCTCCAATACCAGTAAGATGTATTCTGTCTCCTAATGAGGACGTCGACCTCACAAAATTAGCTGACATCGCTGACCGCATTTTGGAGCAAAGCCAGACCGCAACCACAATGGCAGTTGCTCCAACCGAAAGAAGAGCCGACAATCAATTAGAAGAGCGCGTCATCTCGATAGAGAAACAACTGCAGTCCATGGCGGAAATAATCCAGAAAATCGACAAAAAAGTTTCAACGCGCTCACGACGTTCACAATTTGAGAATTCGACCTCAAGAACACATTCGCAATTAAGACGACCAGGAACTCCAAGTCGTTCGCCAGCGTCTGAGTTCTGTTTTTATCATCGCCAATTTGGTGATCGTGCAACGAAATGCAGGTCTCCTTGTCAATACAGGGGGACGGAAAACTAGACCAGCTGTCGACGTCTGAGGCCACGAACGACAGTTCACATAACCTTCGGCTCATAGCTGAAAATCGTTTATTCATTAGAGACAACAACTCTGGGTACAAATTTTTGATTGACTCTGGCTCAGTATTCTCAGTTTTTCCTGTCACATTCGTCAATCGTGTTCACCAACAAGCAACGGATTTTCAACTTTACGCAGCAAATGCAAGTTCAATCAAGACCTTCGGTGTTCACGTACTTGAACTGAATCTCGGACTTCGAAAACCATTTGTCTGGGCTTTCATCGTAGCGGACATTCAAACACCTATAATTGGAGCAGACTTCCTCCACAAATTCGAGTTGTTAGTCGACATAAAAAACAGAAAGCTGACTGATAAAACCACCAACATATTCAAACGAATACAAATTTCATCGACTCCTGATTTTGGCATCTCAGCAGTGCAAGGACAATTTATTTATCAAGATGTCATAAATGAGTTTCCATCAATCACCTCAGGTTTTGTTTGCCCAACATCTAGCATTAAATCCACAGTGCTACACAGAATCTCCACCACAGGACAACCTGTAGCAGAAAGACCTCGTCGTTTGTCTGGGGAAAAATTCAAGGCCGCACAAAAAGAGATAGAGAAGCTACTACAATTTCAAATCGTCCGTCCTTCAAGCAGCCCTTGGGCTAGCCCCATACATAAGAAGTCAAACGGATGGAGAATGTGCGGGGATTATCGCAAGTTAAATTCACAAACTTTGCCAGATCGATATCCTATAAGACACATCACTGATTTCGCCGAAAACATGTCCGGGAAAAAGATTTTTTCTACAGTTGACCTTCAACGCGCTTACTACCAGGTACCCATGGCGAAGGAAGATGTTGAAAAAACAGCCATCACAACTCCATTTGGATTATTTGAATTTGTAGCCATGCCCTTCGGACTCAGAAATGCTACGCAAACCTTTCAGAGATACATGGATGGTATATTTCGTGGTTACAATTTTATCTTTTGCTACGTCGACGACATTTTGATAATGTCCGAAAATGCAGAAGAACATCGACAACATCTCTGAATTCTTTTTGAATGTCTGCACAAACATGGCCTCTCGATAAATATATACAAATGTGTCTTCGGCAAAACCGAAATACAGTTCCTGGGTTATAACATCAATGAACTTGGCTGCAAACCACCTCCAGATCGTGTAGCTGCTATCATGAACTACACAAAACCAAAGACCATAGTAGAACTTCGTCGTTTTTTAGGAATCTTAAATTACTACCGGCGTTTCATCCCTCATGCGGCACATCAACAAGCTGTTCTTAACGAGCACCTAAAAAATTCACGCAAAAACGACACACGAAAAATACCATGGACGCCGAACGATGAAGCAGCATTTGAATCATGCAAGCAAAGTCTATCGCAAGCAGCCCTACTAGTGCATTCAATTGACAACGCTTCCTAGGCACTTACAACAGATGCATCGGATATAGCTATTGGCGCAGTCCTAGAACAACTGCATAATCATCAGTGGAAACCATTAGGATTTTTCTCCAGGAAGTTGTCACCAACAGAAAGCAACTACAGTGCATACGATCGTGAGCTTTTAGCCGTATACTCATCTATAAAATTTTTCAAATATCTTTTGGAGGGTCGCAGTTTTGTAATTAGAACAGATCATCAGCCGCTGACCCATGCCTTCAAACAGAAGTTGGATAGAGCATCTCCACGTCAGGTTCGTCATCTTGATCTAATTTCGCAATATTCTACAGACATAATTCATATCTCTGGATCAGACAACGCAATAGCAGACGCACTTTCTCGATTTAATGCAATAAGTATGCCGACAATAATTAGTCTCGAAGATCTACAGTCTGAGCAACAACACGACGATACTTTAAAGGAATTACTTAACGGACCATGTCGTGGCTACGACAAAAATATGTAGATATACAAAAATAAATAAAAACGCATTTACCAAAAGTGTAAATTTAAGAATTCATGGAAAGGAAACAATTTATTTTTAC
Source organism: Brachyopa scutellaris (assembly GCA_949775065.1). Classification (NCBI taxonomy): domain Eukaryota; kingdom Metazoa; phylum Arthropoda; class Insecta; order Diptera; family Syrphidae; genus Brachyopa; species Brachyopa scutellaris. The sequence goes on from OX459112.1 coordinate 27,367,648, forward strand.
GTATTTCTTTCTCCTCTTTTTCGGCCGTTGACAAAAACAAAAGTAAAAGAATCAATTCAAATATGTGTCAAAAATGACAGCCGGCTAAAAATATTCAGTTTTGTGATCAGCTCCCTCTCTCCGTAGATGTCGACAACACTCTCCATATTTATTCATGACATCCCGGCCCCCGTGAAGTTCTCCTTCTCTTCTTCGGAGCTTCACCACCAACGACATCAATTGCTGTCGGCTACCGGCCCCCGTGAGTCACCCACGATACTGGAGCTGTCTTTTCGTAAAACATCAAGCACTGCCAGCTTGGATGCTGGTCTTTTGAATACTCCCCTGCTGGTACGCACGTCTGCCAGTCTGACCTGCCCATAGATGTTACTGACTATTCCTCTTCGCCACTGGCTTCTTGGTAGCTCGGCTTCTACGATGAGAACTTAATCTCCAACTTCAATCGGTCTCTCTCTTCGGAACCACTTCACCCGTCTTGTGAGAATCGGAAGGTATTCCTGTACCCACCTTTTCCAAAAGCGATTCTTAAGTTGCATGGCTATGCGATATTGTTTTCGTAGGCAAATACGCTTGTTATCGGCTGGCGTTTGAGTGGAGTTCGGCGTGCCCAACAAAAAGTGGTTTGGTGTGAGTGGTTCTTCTTCCTCCGATGTTACGGGTAAATGAGTGAGCGGTCTGGAATTAATGATGTTCTCCGCCTCGATGAGTAGACTCTGAAGTGTTTCTGGTCTAGGAGCCTCTTCTTTTAACGTATATGCCAATACCTTTTTCACCGACTGCACCAGCCTTTCCCAGCAACCACCAGAACTCGGATTCAACGGGCAGTTAAAAATTCAGTCGATACCCTTTGATGTCATCTCTGCCTTAATAACATCAAAATCGAACAGCTCTCCATTTTTTTGCAACTCGCGGAACGCACCCACAAAATTTGTGCCATTGTCACTTCGTATACATATCGGCACACCTCGGCGATTTACGAAATTTCGTATACAAAGTAAACAGGAATCCGTGGATAAATCTGCTGCAAGTTCCAGGTGAACGGCATGTACTGTCAGACAGGTGAAAAGAGCAACCCATCGTTTCACACGGCATCGACCAATCGTCACCTCCAGCGGACCAAAATAGTCCAGTCCAACGTAAGAGAATGGTCTCACAAACGGCGTTAATCTTTCGGCTGGCAGCTGTCCCATTAATGGTTGCATTGGGAGTGCGCTGTTGTTCTTGCAGACCTGGTACTCGGCTTTCGCTTTTTTCACCATGACACGGAGATGAGGCACCCAAAAACGCTGTCTTATTTCGCTGACGATCAATTCCTGGTTTTGGTGATGAAATCTTTTGTGATAACTGGATACTAAAAGTCGCGTAAGCCAGTGTTCTCGTGGCAAGATTATCGGATACCGAGCGCTTTCTGGAAGACATGTGGCGGCGTTAATTCTTCCTCCTAGACGCAGTATCGAATATTTGTCTAGGAAAGGTGTAAGGTGACGAATCGGACTCGACTTCCCTAATTGTTTTTCTTCTTTCAGAATGCAAATCTCTTCGGAGTATATTTCCCTTTGTGCATGACGGCATAGGATGCGTTCGCCCTGAGACATTTCGTCGACGGTGAGTTCTCCGGACTGAAGAGGCTCTTTTCGCAATTTCGAGATGAAATCTCCGATGAATCTCACAATCCATCCCATAATCCGTCCCATTTTAGCACTGCATTTGCTGTCTTTGTATGCAGTACTCGAAATGCAGCTCTGTATCACATTCACTTTGCACTTCTTTGACTGTTGAAATTGGCAGGAAAATGTCCAAATCTGAAGAAAGGCAGGTCCGGTTATCCAGCGTGAATTCGGCTTGAACTTCGGTGGATATTTTGTCCTTGTGGCATCATCTGCGGCATTTTGAGATGTGGGCACCCAATACCAGTCCTTCTTGTACGTTGTTTCTAAAATCTCTGCGAGACGGTGGGCAACAAACGGCTGATAACGCCTCACTTCCGATTGAATCCAGCTGGCGACAGTTTTCGAATCAGTCCACATAAAATATCTGTCTGCAGGAACTGAATGGCTATCCAGTATAGTGTTCTTTAACCTAGTTCCAAGCACGGCCGCGCTCAGTTCCAATCTAGGTATGGAGAACAATTTCTTTGGTGCACACTTTGCTTTCCCTGCCACGAAAGAAACTTCGACGTTGCCTTCATCTACGATACGCCAATAGGCAACTGCTGCATACGCCACCTCGCTTGCGTCGACAAAAACGTGAAGTTCCAGCTTCCTTGTCGTGCTGAACATCTGCGGTGAGTAGTTTCGGCGAACTCGAAGGCTTTCGACATTTTTCAGCTGTAAATACCACTGCTTCCACTTAGTGTCTATTGCCTCTGGCAGCTGCTCATCCCAAAGTGTTCCTTCTTTCCATAATTCTTGTATGATGGCCTTTGAATAGATGAGGAAGTTGGCCAACATGCCAAAGGGGTCAAATACCGACATCACGATACTAAGTACTTCTCGTTTTGTTGGAGGGCGGCTTGAGTTGAGTACTTCCTTTGAAATTCGATGATGGTGGATTTTGAACACAAACATGTCTGAGGATGTTTCCCAGTTCATGCCCAAAATCTTTTCGGCATTGAGCTTGGTTTCTTTGTCCATGTTGAACACTCGCTGCAAACTGTCGTTATCTTTATTATTTAGTTCACGCTCGACTGACCTTGACTGTGAAATAAATCCGCGCAATTGAAATCCCGCTGATCGATGAATCTCTCGTACAGTTTTACTCACGCTGACAGCTTCTTCTTCCGTCTGGAAACTAGCTACGTAATCGTCGACAAAATGACGTTCCAGAATATGCTGAACGGCTACACTATGCTCACCCTCGAAGTCGGAAGCGTTCTTGTTTTTGACATTTGAGCGCTGCATGGGGAGCTTGAAGAACCAAATATTATTGACTGCATAACGAATATTTCGACGGGCTTGGATGCATCACCATGTCTCCAGAGGAATCGCTGGGCGTCTTGGTCATCTGGTCGGATTCGAATTTGACTGAACATATCTTTGATGTCAGCACAGACAGCCACAGAACCTTTTCGAAATTTATACAGAACGTCGATGAGCGGTTGGTTCAAGTCTGGTCCTTTAAGTAGAACCGAATTAAGTGATGTTCCTTGTACGGCGGCAGCGGCATCAAACACGATTCGCAACTTCTCAGGCTTATGAGGGTTTCTGACACCGAAGTGTGGCAAGTACCAAGTCCTTGGTCCAAACTTGCAAGCCTCGTTCGGAAGCATCTTTCTTGCGTACCCTTTCTCGACATAATTCATGATATTGCGCTCATATTCTTGGGCAAACTTGGCATCTTGTGTCATTTTTCTTTCCATGCTCTCAAGGCGACGTAGAGCCATGGAATAGCTACTTGGCAACAACACTGCATCATTGACCCATAGGAGGCCAGTCTCAAAACGGTTGGAACTAGTACGGCGGGTAGTCGAGTTGAGTAGGTCACGGGCTCGTGACAGATCGGCAGACTCAACTAGATTTGTCGGAGGCTTTGAACCATAGTCTTCTAATTTAAAGTATTGTTCAACTAATTTGTGCAGGTTTTGATGGTCAATGTGGTTCATAAAGTGTCTAGCTTCTTGTTCTCTGGTGCCTTCTTGCTTTGGTCCGTAGACCACCCAACCTAACTTGGTTTTGCTGGCAACAGGTCCTTGCTGTCGGCTGACAGTCCTTTGTGGCAGTCCAAGGTGACAATTGTCCATACCAATTAGGACCCTTGGAATGGCTTTGGCATAGTCATATATTGGTAGATTTTGAAGATGTTGATATTTGGCTTGCAGATCCTTCAATTGAAGCGTTTGAATTGGCAATGACAGTTTCTTGATTGTTCGGGCGTTTTTAAGATGGTATTTTGAGCTAGGCTTAGCTTGTGCACTGATTTTTACATCAATTAGCTTGGAATCCTCTACGGCTGTCTGGTCTCCAAACCACTGAAGTGCTAGTGGCGCTTCAATACCGACGCATCCTAAATTCTTCGCCAGATCCTCTTCGATTAGGGTTACGGACGAGCCCTCATCCAGCAGCGCATATGTCGAGACCTCGCATTTTGGACCATACAGTTTCACTGGCAAAACCTTGAAGAGTAGAAGGGATTCTGGGCAACGCTTTTTGGTGTTACAACTCAGCACCGGCTTTGGATCTTGAGTCGGCTTTCCATCTGTAGGCTTGATTCCGTCGCTGTCATGGAGCTCACGATGATGCAGACGTTGACAATCGTTCACTGCACACTTTCTTCTTGCTCGGCACTTGAATGTGTTGTGACCAGGTCGCAAGCAGGAAAAGCACAACTTGTTTTTCTTTACCAAGTCCCATTTGGCGTCAGCGGACATCTTTTTAAACGATGTGCATTCTGGTAATCGATGTCCACCCTTGCATACTACGCAAATAATGTCGGGAGCAATGTGCAAAATAGGTTTAGCTCTTCTCTGCTTCTGATTTGGCGTGGCATCTGGGACTCCTTTGGCGGTAACAATTGGCAATATAGATAAGATCAATCGTGCAGTATCGTTTGCCCACAATCCAAAGTGCTCGATGGTTGGATAAGAACCGGCAAAGGATGCAAATCTGGCCCACTCCATGCGTTTGCTTAGTGGAAGCTTTTGGACTAGCTCCTCCAAGAGCATCGGGTTGTTTAGATGTGGATGTGCTCCAGCCGCCTTCAGGAAAGCAACCAAGTTCTGGATTTTAGTGGCGAATGGAACCAGCTGGTCTATTGCAGATTCCGAAATCTCTGGGAAGGCTCTGACTTTCGCAATTTGGCTTTTAACTAAGCACTCCGGGCGTCCAAATCTAAACTGTAGCTGGCTGATGACTTCGTTTACGTTGGTTGGATAAATTAGTAGTGATGCAACCACTTCTTTTGCTATTCCCTTGAGACATTTTTGTAATCGCATTGTGTTCTCTAAGTCTGTATACTTAAAGGCAATAGTTGACTGCTGAAACGTTGAAGCAAATAGTGGCCATTCCTCAGCTCGTCCACTAAACTCCGGCAGGTCATGAAGTCTTCTCCTAGGATCTCGATAGAGAATGCTGTTGTATGTATTGGCGTGCATATGAGGCAAATTTTGCGGTGAAGCATTTGTTGGTGCTGTCCATCGTAACGGTATTGGTATGGCGTAACCTTGTGGCATGGTGGCGGTGAATTGTACTGATGGTGCTGAGGCTGAATGTGTCGTAAAAGGTAAGCTGGTCGCTTGTGGTACCGTGTAAGACATTGACATGATGGGAACTGCCAAATACGACGATGAAGCGATGTCAGACGGCTTAATGGCAGACGGTAAGGCGTATGCCGCCTGTGGCATTATACTTGGCTGCATATCAAACGGCAAGGCTGCCGCCTGTGGCGTGGAAACTGGTACGAATGGCATCATACCTGGCTGTATACCAGACGGCAAGGCTGCCGCCTGTGGCGTTGAAACTGGTACGAACGGCATCATACCTGGCTGTATACCAGACGGCAAGGCTGCCGCCTGTGGCGTTGAAACTGGTACGAACGGCATCATACCTGGCTGTATACCAGACGGCAAGGCTGCCGCCTGTGGCGTTGCTATGGGACGTGATTTCGCTACAGACCAAGTTGAAGCATATGGCGACACCTCAGTAGGTGGCACCTCCTGAAGTGCCCTTTGCGCTAGCTGAGACTGTGCTTCGAATAAAAGTTTCTCCACGGTGGCAAGGCGATCGGCTAGGTCTGGTGCTTTAGAATCCTCGCAAGGGTTCTCATCGCAAGGTTCCAGTGTTTTGTCTAATGTATCATCTAGGCTCATATTTGGGCAATTCACGATGTAGTCTTTCAGATAGTTTGGTAACTTTGCTTTGTTTCTCCTGGTGCTTCTTTTAGGCATCCGTATTTCACCAAGAAACGTCGAGGAAAGTCTTGACAAAAAGTAAAAATAAACTTTGTCGTGGGTACGACAAAAATATGTAGAAATACAAAAATAAATAAAAACGCATTTACCAAAAGTATAAATTTAAGAATTCATGGAAAGGAAACAATTTATTTTTACGTATTTCTTTCTCCTCTTTTTCGGCCGTTGACAAAAACAAAAGTAAAAGAATCAATTCAAATATGTGTCAAAAATGACAGCCGGCTAAAAATATTCAGTTTTGTGATCAGCTCCCTCTCTCCGTAGATGTCGACAACACTCTCCATATTTATTCATGACAGACCATCTTCTTTGAAACTCCAAAAACTTCGCATGAGCAGCACTGAAATATATTGTGACACCTCCACTGGCGTGATAAGACCTTACATTCCAAAAAAACTCAGGTATCAAGTCTTCGGTTCAATACATGGCCTATCACACCCAAGTGGGAAATCGACTGCTCAGCAAATTAAACTAAAGTACGTGTGGCCAAACATGAAAAAGGATATAGTATCTTGGGCTCGCTCATGCATTCCATGCCAACGTGCAAAAGTTCAACGACACCAAAAAAAACGCGCCTGGAAAATTTTCCATTCCTGATCAACGTTTTGACCACATTCATATGGATATTGTGGTAATGCCAATGGTGGACGGATTTCGATACTGCCTCACAATTATAGATCGATTTTCCCGCTGGCCTGAAGCAATACCATTAAAGGATATTACAGCGGACACCGTCGCAACTGCTTTTTACACTTCGTGGGTCTCACGGTATGGAACGCCGAAAACAATTACCACCGACCAGGGCTCGCAGTTCGAGTCGGAACTATTTCAAAAATTGACAACCATGTTGGGTTCAGCACGTATTAGAACAACACCATACAATCCGTCATCAAATGGTCTCATAGAACGCTGGCACCGTTCATTTAAAGCAGCATTGATGTGTCAACAGGCTTCGACGTGGACCAAAGTTCTCCCGACTGTTCTACTCGGACTTAGAACATGTTTTAAAGAGGATCTGAAGTCGTCAGCAGCTGAATTTCTCTACGGAGTTCCTCTCAGAATTCCTGGTGAGTTTATTTTAAATTCAAGTAATGACCCACCGTCTCATCCACAGATCTTCCTGGAAAAATTCAGAAAACACATTCGTTCAATCAGACCACAACAAACTGCTATACATGGAAAAAGAAGCATGTTTCATTTCAAAGATCTGGCGACCGAAAACCTTTAGAACATCCATACTCCGGTCCTCACCAAGTCGTTAAACGGTTGGACGAAAAAACTTTTGTGATCAAGCTGGGAAACAGAGAAGCCACAGTCTCTACAGAGCGTCTCAAACCAACATTTTTTGTCCGAGAAGAAAGCGAAACTTCAGAGTCTAACAACATTTTTACACAACAAAATCAAAACAACCAGCCACAACAAAAATCCACGCCTCCGGTTGACCAAAATTTGGACTGGCTATTTCAAGAACACTCGTACGCACGTAAACCAAAAACAGTGTCATTTTCGGACACAATCATCAGGAAGGGGGTAGCTGTGGCGGACTTAGCAACTCGCTGAGATTTGACATCGCCATTAATTGTACAGCGCCACCTATATCTGAAAGGAGAAGAGAAAAGAAAGACACTTCCTAGCATTTTTAAACAAAAAGTATTTCATCATTCTTTCTTCGTAAGCACGTCAGCTCAGACATTAAAAACAGTTTTAAAACCGAACAATAAAGCGCATTAATTTAAACGATTTGGGAATAGTTTTATTTTTAACAATTAACAGAAATCCCATAGTTCTACGTAAACTACATAGAATCTGACAGTTTCATGGCTCTCTATTTTTTTTACTCTCATTTGGCTCTCTCTTTGCGATGAATTATCTGCAAGACCAAATCCTCGGGGTGGGCCGAGCCAACTCTGTCAAACCAGCCATCTGACAATTTGCGAAATGTCATTATCTTCATTGTTAGTGGAAAACAAAAACAATTTGATAGGTTTGACCAAGTGTTGTTTGAAAAGCGTTTGTTTACTTTTGTGCAAGTTTTCTGTCTTTGAGAGGAGTTCTCTCTCTTTAAGAGGATTCTACTATTTGACAGATCTCAATTCCGTGTGCCAAAAAAGATACCAAACACACCTATTATCTGCAAGACCAATAGGTCTGTTTGGTAACATGCTAGTTTTCGAAAGTTCTACGTAAACTACATAGAATCTGACAGTTTCATGGCTCTCAATTTTATTTAGTCTCATCTGGCTCTCTCTTTGCGATGAATTATCTGCAAGACCAATTCCTCGGGGTGGGCCGAGCCAACTCTGTCAAACCAGCCATCTGACAGTTTGTGAAATGTCATAATCTTCATTGTTAGTGGAAAACAATAACAATTTGATAGGTTTGACCAAGTGTTGTTTGAAAAGCGTTTGTTTACTTTTGTGCAAGTTTTCTGTCTTTGAGAGGAGTTCTCTCTCTTTGAGAGGATTCTAGTATTTGACAGATCTCAATTCCGTGTGCCAAAAAAGATACCAAACACACCTTATTAGTTTCATATACAATGCTTACACCGAGTTGGAGAGGTTTCAAATTTCATTAGCTGCCAATTTTTAAGTGGCTGGGAAAACTAGCGATGGACGATTGAGAATTAGTTTTAAAATCGAATAAATAGACAATTCGGTGTTAGCAGAATACAATCGAGTAACTATCAAATCGTATTCTAGAAAATTTATTTTACTAGGCGAGTATACTAATGGTCGATTGTAGAAATTGTGTTGTAGAATTTGGATCTGAAATCTGAAAATAAAAAGATTTTCTTTAATTTCAATTTTAGTTTAATAGCCTCATTTACAATCGAACTATCGCCCAAAACAATCACTCTAGAACATTCGACTCCTGTCAACTAAAGGAGCTACCACATCGGAGCAGTACGCGGCAGCGATGTAATGGTACGAAATCCTATTGCGGAAAATATAGGTGCACCCACTGCGCCGGTTTACAATTTTGTATCGCAGCAAGCTACGTTGGCCGCGTACCGCCTGTCAAAATGTTTTGTGAAACATTTATTGAAATGGAAAATAAATCCAATTTTCTCTTATTTGACTCATTCAGAGCATAAAAATATAAGAGAAACGGATAAAATATGAAAAAATATAGCAGAGACAGAGCAAAGAACAATCGAATTATTCGATTGTTGTTATTCGCAATTGCCCATCTCTAGGCAAAACAATTGTTTCTTGACATTCCTCAGTAAGACACCAAAATGTTTTTTTTTTTGTATTCTTTCGTTGCCCATTGTCTGAAAAGATTAACAAATTATATAAATTAAATATTCTCTTGCAATCTTATAGTACGTTTACACCGAGTCGAAACCTTGAGATTTCGATGAACATTCACCGTAGGGTACGTTAAACATCGACAGTACTATCGATGGTATCGATGTTTACATGCTATCGAAAACACCGATGTTTTTTTTTTTAATATCGATAGTTTTTGAAATAAAAAACTTTCCGAAACTGTGAACTGTTGAGCACATTTACTTTTGCATCACATTTTTTTCCATGCTCATAAGCGGGGAATTCCCGGAAAATATTCTTTGTCTGTTTTGTGCACGTGCAATCCGATTGATTTTTTTTACTTCTCTATACGTTCTGTGTTGTGTAGGTACTGTGTTCTTCTTGTCGGGTGAAGATTCAAAAGGAAGAGCTGCTTACAATTGCAGAAACGCAATAATTGACATACGACAATTTTTTGGAAAAATTGCCAATTGATAGTGATAAGTGTCCCATCGGTTATTTGATAAAATTCAGCTCACAGTTACTGAAGAAATTTTGCACAGTTATATTTGTGCATACCCACAACTTTTTTTTTCTAAAGCCGGCATGATACATAGCGATCTAAGAAACAGTTTTTAAAGGCAAGACGCCTTAACGCCTTAAGTTACTTTTCCTAAATCAAAATGTGAAGTTATTTGAAGAAACCAATATGTAATGCTCTTGTTTTTAAATAACGATTTTGAAGTAGTTCATTCACCCCAACGGCATTGAGAATGTCGTATTTGTGAGTCGCATACGAGCATAACAGTATTTTGTAATGTATTTGCTATTACAAAATGCGAGTATAGTCGTATGCGACTCGCAAATACGACATTAAGAATTGGGGTGATTGTTTCATTAAATTTGTTTCAACTATCGATACTATCGATAGTTTATCGATAGTTTAAAGAAAAATATCGATAGTATCGAAATACTAAACTATCGATGTTTAACGTACCCTAATTCACCGAAGCATCAGTTAGTCAGCTTTTACATTGGCCGAGAAAGGTCGGCTGACTTATCGTTATTCTCTTTTGGGCTCGGGCCGTACTTATACACGTCCCGATTCCGACAGCCGACTATTTAATCCTTTTCTCCCTTCATTCTTAACGCGCTGTGTTCGGAAGATGTTGCTATCAGTATACAACTAAAAACAAAAAAGTCTTTAAAATGCATGGAAAAAATATTGAAATTTTGAATGATTAGATATAGTGTATTTATGGTTTTATTGACGTCTTGGATCTAGACGGTAGCAATGACCAGCGAATACTTCTTGATTTACTTAAATGCTGTGAAACATCACCAGATTAACCTAAGAAAAGAAAGAAAAATCAGAATTTCAGTAATTGAATTTGCTTTCTTAACCATTTTAATATAATCTAGATGAGCTAGATTATGAAGATTTTCGTGCATTTGAAAATGTAAAATCAAATGTTTGATTAAATCATGAGACCACTCAAAACTTTCCATAAAACACAGAACACTCACCGAACACAGTCTCTTAAAAAATTCCTCCGGCGACACGAACTAAACTCTGAGAATACAAGAATAAAGCAAGTGAATGGAAATACGAAACGAGATAAAAGAGAACACGCAAAAATCGTCTCGGTTGCGCTACCCAGCCGAGGCGAGCTACCCCCTGCACTTCTCACCCCCTTTCCATGACATTCGGGTCCCGGCCGATCTTTCTCGGCCAATGTAAAAGGTGACTTACCCGTTTACACTGAATTGAAGAGGTTTCAGCTGTCAATTCTGAAGTGGCTGGCAAAACTAGGGATGGGCGATTGTGAATTAGTTTCATAATCGAATAAAAAGACAATTCGGTGTTAGCCGAAAACAATCGAATAACT